>QJNV01000214.1:0-107234 GCA_004155935.1 Monosporascus sp. GIB2
TACTCCTAAAATTTCTTTCCAATAATTATATATTATTTTTAAACTTTAAAAATCGGTATAGTTCAGGTTTTCGTTTATTCGTACCTATTTTTCTTAATTAAATATAGACGTGCGATTTTGGCGATTTTGTATGGGAAATGGTGGCGCGTTGGGGGGGTGGAGCGTGAGCGGGGGTTCCGTCTTAATAAGCCCTAGTTGGATGATGGAATCTAGAGAAGCCGGGTGAATAAGATAGCTGGACTTTCTCCCTTTAATGGTATTCGCTCTAGTGTTTAACGCGAGCTTGGCTGACGCAAAATTCTGACCCGGATCGGCGCGAATCTTTAAGAGCCCTTGGAAAGTTGGACCGCAGCCCAAACCGATTCCAGCAAACTTTTTTGTACCAGGCGCGTACATCTACAGTTCTAGAATCCATAATGGTGCTTATTCTCTTCATTTCTTGGGGCTCGGAGGTTTAACCTTAACAAAGCCAGCGCAATGTTCGGTCCATTCGTTCGAATCGCGAACAACGGAGCTAACTGAGAAACTGGACCATGTGGGTAATTTGGCGGTTGCCGTGTCCACAAGCTCCATGCTGAGTATGATATCGACGCCGTAGTCATCTTCCGGTATCTTTAAGGCCGTCTTGATAGCCACATTACGAAGTGAATAACCAGTGATTCGCAGTGGCTCGGGAAACCAGTAATAAGCCTCGGACGCAGCTACGATCGCCAGACAGATATGCAGCAGCAGGGAAAACGGGATCTGGTCACACGAGAGTAAGCTACAGTCATCAATGAGATATCAGACTGTAAGGTTTATTCAAAGTGAATACTTACGAGGTAGCAAGCGGTGGTCACCCAGCCAAGGTAGATCCTTCAATCGGAGAATGTTGCGTCATTGGGGCCATAACTTGGCATTGCCGGTGACCTTAGAACCGATAAGATCATGTTTGGGGGTGCTTCGAAGCCGATATTCCTTGCTTAGCAGGCCCTCTATGTAGCTTACTGGTCCATAGGTGTATTGATATGGCGGGAGATCGATGGCGGTGCAGCCGTGGACGAGGTTTAACCCAGTCCCGCGGGGCTCGTCAACCGCGTTGGTGTAAGCCAGCTCAATCTCTGCGTTTAGACCAAACAGGGTTCCGGCAAGATGTAACAATGAGATCCGGCCATCTTCCTTTCTCCTTAATGACGACGCGCTCGGGATGGATTTTCCTAGACTTTTGAATATCTGATCTAGAGGGCTCTTCAGAGCACCATGTGGTCCGATCTTAACTAGTACGTCAATTGGGTGACTCTCAGAGCTAACCAGATTTAATACAGCCTTAGAGAATCGGCCGGGAGACTCGAGACTGACTCTCAAATATGACGCTGTGACCGTTAGGTCAGACTGGCCTTTGTCTGGGGTGACCGACGAAGCCCATGATATGCGGGGATAGCGCTGCCGTTCGTCACTTAGTCCAAGTTCCATTACCCGTTCAAGTCCCCCCGCAAGCATTTTGCTGTAGTCGGAGCCCAGTGGAATCATGTGATGCGAGTGGTATGCGGTTCCCCCAGTTTTAAGCAACCGGTTAAACACGCCGTTAGCACTCAAGACTGCAGAAAGCTTCACGATGGCATCTACTTCTCTAAATAGCGTAACGCTGCCCGAGGAGTTAATGGCCGCAATTTTGATTTCATCTTCATGGCCGCGGAAATACTCGGACGCCTGCTCTGGATCATGTCCCGTGGCTAACATCGCGCCGCACTGCTTGTTTCTAGAAACTGCCTGCCCGCGGGAATAAGCCGCCGTGATGGCTTCGGCAGCAATATACGGCCTGCCGCGTAAGCTGCCGCCATTTCGCCCGAGGAGTGTCCGAGCGTACCGGAAGGCCGGACGGACCATAAAGCGAGAAGGTCTACAAAACTAACTTGAACAGCCGTACACGCAGTTTGGGAAATTTGAGGCGTTTAAATAAAGTCTGCGTCACAATTACCAGTGAGTATATCCTTGATTGTCCATAAAAGGGACGTGGGCAATGCTCCTAGGACGTAGTCCAAGTACTCAATAGTAGCTCAGAACACATAATACTCGAAAAGTTGGGCCCCCATGGCGTGCCATTGGGCGCCCTGGCCTGTAAAAACGAAGCCGACGTTAGCAGGCTGGGTTGGGCTCGTGAAGATTCTCTTGTAATCCCCGAACCCTTACGCAGCATGTCCTTATCCACGATGCGGAATGTTCGCCGTGGAAATTTAGAACGTCTGGCCCCCAGCGTATAGACAACGTCTGCCATTGAAGGTTCTCAATGACACGGGACAATGTGTCAATATTTTTCCCAGCGAGGTTCCGTTATGCGCTGAGAACGGTAGTCGCACGTGTTGACGAATTGTTGCGTCCGCTCTCTGGGTTGTTTTATGTCTGCCAACGATAGGTAGATGTAATGGTTCTGGGTGTCTAGTCTGTTGGCCATTTGAAGAGCCATCCATCGTGTGACCATTGACGGCCTGTCCATTGGGAGTATCGCCGTTGGAAGCGTGTCCATTAGTTGCTGGCCCACGCTCATTCTGCTGATCCATGATGCCAGGCTTGACGTAATGTGGGAAGACGTTGTTGGCGTGGTCGATGATGTAGTGCCCACTAGGACCTCCGAAACCAAAGGAGTTGATGCTAGCCCGCCGCAGTTTGCCCTTTGGCCAAGGGGTGACGTCTCTCACGACCTCGACTTTGGCCTTCACAAAATCAATATCTGGGCTTAGTTCCTTAACGCCAATGCTTGGAGGAATTAATCCAACTCCAAGGAGAACACAACGTTCATGACAGCCGCGAGAGCACTTGAGACTCCAGGGTAGCCTAGGTTTGTTTTGACGGATCATATAAGCAAACTGTTTTCCAGAGAGTCCGACCTTATTGATGAAAAGATATTGCCGACCGCTGACTCCTTTATTGGGTCGCCTACAGGCGTGCCAGTACCATGAATCTGAAAATAAGTTGTATCTGAAAGAGTAGGGTCGCCAGCGTTTTTGTATGCCTTACGGATGGCGGCTTCTTGCCCAGCGGCGCTGGGATTTATTAAGCTTTAACGGAATTATAATATGGTTTAATAAAGACTGGTTTTTAATATAAATAGCATAATGGAATATTTTGAATTGTTAAAACCCTTTTCCATTTTATATCATTTAATAAACTGTTTATAATTTGGTGGGTGTGCAAATGGTAAGGGTGTGCATTGGCACGTGCGCCTCTTTCAGGCCTTACAAAGCAAACTCCCGCGTTCAGAACGTGAGGCTACTGTGTCGCCACGGCAAGCACAATATGCCCTGGGTTTAATAGCGTTAACCGTACGTCGACTATGCATGCCGGCCTTTGGCGCATAACGGCTGGCTCGGCCTACTGGCGCAGGCCTCGCAAGCCGTTATACGCCCGAGGCTGGGGGGCTTCGGCCCCCTCACCCCCCCTAGCGGTTAAGTTCACTATACGGTTAGCCAAGGTCGACAGTTAATCAGGGTGGGGGCCCATACGTACGAACCGTATGGTGCGCGTACTTTTACTTTCCCATTTAGGCGAGCCAAGATCCAAATGGGGAAATGGGTTCTAAGGGAAGCGGGGATTTTTCGACGCAATAACCCTCGTTCACGTGAGGCTACCGCGTCACCGCGGCAAGCACAATACAACTCGCAGGGGTATATTTAGTTAGTTACCTCCACCCGCCCACTATTTTCCAAATAGCGTTAGAATGTAGCTTCCCATACAAATTATATGGGAAATAATATCCGGGCAGCATTAATAACAACAACAATTATCGTAAGCTTTCCTACCCCCCTATTCCATCATTATTAACGCGATTTTAACGCAGTTAAAGCCATTTACGCGTTTTTAATAAATATTAAAGCCTAACTTAAATATATTAAGAAATAACGCCTTCTGCTTTCCTCGCCGTCGTTTAAAGCTACCGAACGTTTTTAATAACGTTAATAATAGCTTCGAATCCTGTGCCCCTTTTTTCGGAAGCTTTTTACCGAGCGTAATTTTAATATTAAGAATGGTCCGAAAACTTTATAAGAATATTATAACGTACCACACAAGGTCGCGGCGGGTTTTTTGGCACTTTATAACAATCAACTTAATTAACGTAACTACAACATATCTAATTAATTTAATTAATAGTATTCCTTTTCGCTGGCTATATCCATAACTTTTAAACCAATGCACGCATTATATTAAGGCTTGTTGCGGACGCCATATTACTATTCCTTTCTCCTAATTTATATGCGACGATTACTATTAACAGCTATTAATAACGCGTTTCTATTACCACCTTTTTGAACGGCTAAAAAAACTTGTTTATCATATATAGTAAGTGTTCTTTTTAATTAGAATTCTCTGTTTTAATAATTTATATACGTAGGGTCGAATTGTTGCTTTGACAAGTTTTATAATACTGCGATACGCCCTTTCGACGCGCCTTAAAATAAAGCCCTACAGCCTTGCCCCGTAGCCTTGTAACGCGTCTTCTAATAAGCTCTATAGCCTCCTATTTTGCGAATATCTTCTACGTATTAAAGCCGCAAAAAAAACTTTTGCGTATACGGGTCGGGATTTCGGTCGGTAATCGATTTTCGGTCGGTCGGCTTTAATACTTTCGAAATGGGGGTAATATTGGCCTAGGTACGTCGGGGGGCAATCGGTCGCATAAGGGGTTAAAGGAAGGAATAACAATATAGCGTCCGCAACAAGTTTTGATATAATGCGTACATTTGTTCCAGAGCTGTATATACGGTTAGCGACAAAGAATATGATCGATTTAAATCAAATAGATGTGTTATGGTTAAGTTATTTGGATTAGTTATTACAAGGTGTCAAAAAACCCGCCGCGAGCTTGTGTAGTACGTTAAGATTTTTACGAGGGACGAAAAATATAAGATATAAATGTTGAAAAAGTATTTCCTAGATTTGACATATTTGAAATTCGCCGGAATAACGAATATTATTTTACGGCAAGTCCAGTTAGCCCTTATAACTTCGTTAATATTTTAATATTAAGGTTTAAAGCGTTTATAAAAACTTTTTTCGTTTATAAAGACGTAGAAGTTTGTTTTGTTTTTTAAATATTAGCCTAATCGAAAGTTTCTATGGGGCGATTTTCGGTACTTTATTTTAAGGTTTGAAAAGTATGGGAAAAATGTTATTTATCGTATTTTAACAAATATTGAGTTTTACCGTAAAATAAAAGGTCGAAAAAAGTTTTTTTTAAGCGCCGCCGATGAGGTATATAGGGTTAAATCGTGCGAAAAATACTTTTAAACCTAGTTAATATAAAAGGATTTATTAGAACGAGGTTTAAAGTAGTGTAATAAATGTTACGTAATAATTTAACCTTATTATCATTAATAAATAATTTATTATAATTCCGAAAATTCTCCTTTAAGAAGACGTGACCGTGTAAACAAAATTGGATAAAATAATAGATTGGTATTTTAATTCTTAGGCTTCATTACTCATCCTTTTCGCAGCTCCTATTCACGTCGATTTTTCTCGATATTTTGAAGGGTTTTCATTATTCGGAGCAGCCGGGCAAATTATCGCCCGTACTTTTTTTTGTAACGTTCCAGAATTTGAACGTCGGTATCCGTTAACCCGTTATTATTTTCCCTTTCCTTTTTTAATTTCGCCAATAGTGCCTCCATAATTGTTATGTTATTTGGCATAAGATTTTATATAGATCGATTACCGTCGTTTTCGCGAATGATATCGTATTCGAAAATTAAAAATTAAAGATGATTTTTTTTGGAAAATATTATTCGGGTCGAAAGAATTATCGATATTTTTTGTTCGTCCGGTAATTTTGCGGGATTTAGTTATTTTCAACGAGATGGTTTCGTTAAAAACCTGGCCGGTACGAATTACCGGTATCCTGTATAAGTTGCGTGGTATAGTAAGCCTTTAACTTATTGAGCTGTGATGGTAATAGTGATTCGAGAAATTGCCGTAGGACGATTAAGCCGTAAGATTAGCGAGGGCTCGCAAAACCTTTTGTACGTACTTAAGGTTTATCCTTAAGGTTTACCGCGTAAAGCTTTACGTTTCCTGAGTTAGATTAATTATGCCGAACCAGCTAGCGGGCATAAGGTTTATTAGGGTCGAAGTTTATCGGCAATTACCAGAAAGTAAGGCTTTATAGGACTAAGGTATACAATTTATCTTAAATTATAAAAACTACTGATTAGTTATCGTGTTCCAAGATATTGGGTATAGTATTTATCGTGCGAATTATATCGAGTAATAATTTTTATGTATTTAGCTTAACCAGGAAAATATGACTTGAAAAAAACTGTATCTTGTATAATTTCGAAAATTTAAATTTCTTTTAAATATTTTAGTTATAAGATTTTTATAAGTAAATGTTTTAAGGTTATTTTTAAAGGCGTTATAAAAGGCTTTGCTATATATAACGTACTATATCACCGAACGCAACATATTACCGAGCGTAACGTTTTTTTAGTTATTATAATAAGTTATCTTTAATCGCCTATTTTTTAATAACTATAATAAAAAGCGCCTTATAAAAAAAGCGAAAATAAACTTAGCCATTTAGGTTAAAAAATAAAACCTAAAACTTAATTATAAAAAGCTTGGTTTTCTTTATAAAATTTTATCTTTTATTTTAGCATACTGTTTTATCGATAAACGCGCCCGAACCGATATTATACCTAATTCGCAAAAATTAACGCCGACTAAAAAAAATTCGATTATCGACCGAATTTTTTACCTAAATACGTAAACATTTTTTATCCGGTTTTAATATAATAAAAAATATAGCGAATTTATTACTTACTTAATACGTCGTGGAACGTGTTAAAATTAATTAAGTGACGAAATTTATTAAACGGCAAAAAACATTCCGAACGCGTTTAAATCGAAATATCGATTATTAACGGATATTATACGAAAATCTAGAAATATTTTGTAAATAATTCGAATTTATTCAGGTTATTATCGTAAAATACGGTATTATAAAAAAAGATATTTACAATTTCGACGAAACCGGATTTTTAATAAAGTTTTTTATAATAATAAATATAATAATTATTAATGTCGAAAAACGTAAAAAGTTTATATAAACCTGATAAAAAAATAAAAAATAAATTATAATTATTCAAGTTATTAATTTTTAAAATTAAGCTATACCGCTATTTATTATTATAACGGGGAAAAATTATATTCAAAATTAATTTTATAATAACTTATTATTAATAACCGATTAAAAAATCGCATTAAATAATAATAATTAAATACCGAACGAATTAAATTTAAAATAAGTTTAACATTTCGATTAATATATTCGAACGCGTACGAAACAATCGAAACGGTTTTTTTTAACGGTTACGAAAATTGCCATTCGATAAAATTCGAAAAATTTTACGCCAATTACGATCTTATTATATTTTATATATCTGCGCATTTTTTGTATAACTTTTAACTTTTTAACGTATTTTATTTTTTTCTTTTAAAACGTATTTATTTATTATATATTAAAAGTTTAATACGACGTTATTATACCTATATCGCAAAAAAGAACTTCCTTAACGGCTTTTATAATACGTTTAAAGCTGTTATAATATTTAATAATATTAAATCCGGATTTGGTGGAACTAGTTTCGTTTTATTCGATCCTAATACCAATTTTTTATTTTCAAAATTTCTTTAATTATACTTACATTAACCGTCTTCCTGTTAACCTCCGCCAGTTCTATTTCCCCGCCTATAAAAACCCTTAAAAATATTTAAAAGTAATAAGATAAAAATATTACTTGTAAAAAAGATTGAAAAATTATTAAATCGGTTACTTTTTTAACTAAAAATTAATTAGTATTTTGGTATAAAATTACTTTTTTTTTAAAAAAAAAGCACTTACTATATATAAAAAAAAAATTTCCTAGCCGAAAAAAAAGAAAATATTAGAAAAATACAATTAATAACGGTTGAAAATAATCGTCGTAAAAAGGTTAAAATGAAAGAACGAAAATATAGCATTTATAGTAAGCCTAGACATAATACGCATACTTATAATAAAACTATAAATACGTTTAGCGAAAAAAAATCCGATTAATTTAAATTAATACGATATGGTATTATTAAGTTATTTGAATTTGTTGCTACGGAATGCCAAAAAGCGTTACGCTCGGCGGTATATTGCGTTCGGTAGTGTGGTACGTTAGCTTAAAGGCGAAAAAAGTTTTACCGTTAAGAAATATAATAGGGTGATATTTTTTATGATTAAAAAATTTATAAATCGTTTCCTTAATACGCTTGCTATTTAGTATAACGGCAGCTTAATTTATTAAGCAGAACGTATTTTCGAAAAGTTTAACGAATTGAAAATATATATTTTTAAATAACCTTCTAATAGCTTTAATTTAAATCTCATTAAAAACGTATAGGTTTAAATAAAGGCTTATTTAGAAAAGAAATATGATATATAGTTATAAAAAAAAGAAAAATTATATATAGCGATATTTAAGGCCTGGTTTGCTGTTTTTGACGATTTTTTTCGTTACATTGGCGTTGTCCTAATAGGATAGAATAAAAAATTATTTTAAGAGTAGTAGAAAATAGTAAAGGAATTGATGGAGGTATTTTTATATATAAATTGTATGGGGATATACCTATTAGCTGTTTAAGGAATCTTGTGGGGCGGTAGAGGTAACTAAATATACCCCTGCGAGTTGTAGGCCCTCGTTTTAATAGCGTTAGCTATACGTTAACAGCTAGCTAGGCCGACGGTTACCCAAGTCGACGGTCCAGGGCTTCCAAGGCTTTTGAGTATAAATACGCACGAGCCGCATAGTGCGCTTACCTTTACTTTCCTATTTGGGCGAAGCCACGATCCAAATGCGGAAATGGGTTTTAAAAGAAAGTAGAATTTTCGACATAATAACCCTTGTCCACTTCGTTCGCAAGCTTACTACGTTAAAACAAGCTATCCTATTGGGGCTATATTTTATTTTGCCTGATCACCTTGACAGCTGTCAGCTTCCGAGTAGCCTGTAGGAGCCCTTCCACATACCTTTAATATCTTCACTAACCTGCAACATTTAATTTATATAGCTTCTACATGTTTTAAATTTACATTTGCACTACGATAACATACCTATTATTTTTTAACTTTATATAAAGTGCGATATACTGCAATAATAAAGAAATTAAATAATTTTCTTAGTTTTTTTTAAGCTTTTTAAGCTTTTATTTCGGTACTGTACTGTTGTTTTTATTATTACGATACGACAGGTTATAAGTAAGTGCGAAAAAAAAAGAAACGTATTTAATAAATAATAATTAATTAAAAAACGCCGCTACCCGTTAACTTTTTTTTATATGTGGGTAGTATGGTGGGTCGCTTTCCACTTACATAACAGTGGGCAGCTGTCAACTATTGAAGAAAAATTAAATATAGCCCCAATAGGATGGCTCGTTAAAAGAGGGCATTCAGAGCGAAAGTGAACATTATCCTGCCACCTCGTGGCACAAAGAGATGTAAAGTGACTGAAATTGATATGCCCGACGATCTCTTCCACTACGACTTGTCGCTGTGACCGTCCTCACCATCGTGCACTACAATCGTGGTCTCAACCGTCTTTGTAATACCGTGTTGCCCAAGACATGCGGTCAAATTTATCTCCGAGCCAGTGCTGCCTTCTCCAGCTGTGGCATCTTTCCCTAACTTGTTCAAAAATGGGTTGCCCGACTTCGGTGAAAGGGGGCTGCCACTGATGACAACGTGGGAAGTGGTATGATTGGTGGGGTTGGACTTGTGACCACTACTCCCGTACCAACCATCCCCTCGCCCAGCTGAACCACTACGCACAACCTTAGAGATTAGAACGGCCATTATGAGCTCGATGTGCAGCTTGACGATGTATGCGAGGGGGGCAAATTGGACGTATCTGCACCGGCGAAGTTAGCTGATTGCTTGTGGGAACAACGAGGGTAGAACAGCTGCCGCAGTTGGAAACTCACAAGTATGGGTCTGGCAAGCTCAGGAAGCCGAGCAGCAGAATATCCATAGACGTAGAGACAACCACAATTCCGGCATTGAAGTTGAAGAGTCTCCAATACTTGCTCAGCCCGTCCGCGATCAGGCGGAAACGAACCAAATACAAGAAGTATAAGTTGAGTCCTAAGTCAACGACAAGGAAAAATGACTTCTCGGCTTTTTCGAACATATGGTTGAGCATAATCTGGTAAGCTGTAGCTGATGGCATCTGCGCAGTAGTCCAGATGTAGCAAACGGCAATATTTATGCAACCGATAGAAATCACAAGACCCCACTTCAGCTTCCTGGCAAAGCGCTTGTTGGTCGTGATCAAGGAGACACGGTTGGCAATGATTTGTGGCAGGAGTTGTGTCTGGATTGCCCACAGCGCCACTGCACATTGATTAGTCTCAGAGCTTCTCAGAGTAATCCTATTTTGGTTGTAATTACCAGCAGCCAGGTAGAACGTGAGACTGAAGTTCCTTGTTAGCATTGACGTTGCATGTTATGACCGAGTGATTAGGATTCACCTTCCCGGAATAATTCCATTGAGGAATAGAAATGTGACAAGGGCAAACACAAAGTTTACCCATGCCTCTACCCATATCATATATAAGTAGGTGTTGGCAAGGCTTCGAGTGCGTCTCCATATAGCCCGAGTCTGTTGGAGAACTTTCGAAAAAGTAAACACAAAGACACCCAGGAAGATCCCGAAGTATACAGCAGCGAGATCCATGGTGAAGCGGTGAAGAGAGTACAGCAACAATGCAAAGAGGCGGACGTGGAAACGAAGCAGAGACCCAAGGGCTGGCAAGAGGCCGTGGAAGGGAAGATGCCCAGTAGGAGAGTCGTAGGGAGTTAAGTACTTGTAGATGCTTATCGACAGATGAAGTTTTGCCCAGGTCGTGCGAAGCCTCCACGTCGCCCTAGGGCATCCTGATAATTAGGATCACCGCTCCTCAAGGAGGCGGCGTCCATTCTTGCGACCATATACGCAGGACCGGTTCAAATTCCAGGCTTCTTGGTGGGCATGAAGACTGCGATTCGGGGGTCGGAAACCGGGTTCGTCTAGCGGATGAAGAACTCTCACCAAAGCACCGCGATTCCATGTCCCTGATAGGCAGTTCTTAATATCAAATTTATCATTGGTTTACAGGGATAATATTGCCGATATCTTGTCCGCAATACGTCAGAAACGGGCGCCACAAACAACCGGGTTATTTTCACGGGTCAGTTAGCGCCACCATAGTGTACAATAGGTAAGGCAACTATCCTGCACTATTGCTGTGACAGACCAGACCAGATTCTTCCTGTCTATCCGCCGGAAGGCGACAAGACGTTAGCCGCAACATTTTTCCGATAGTAGCTAGCACAAAAATTTTTTTTTTCGCCCACAGCAACCAATCAACCTCCACAGGAAAGGTACCTTTAGCCACACTTATTTTGCACTAGGTTACAAGTACCATTACGGGCTACCGTCACAAATTACAAATAACACTCCGCTTAACGAGACATATATATCGGGCTAGCTACCGATTTACAACACTATCACCTTTAGCTTAAAGCCTATTCGGCGCACACCGTAATAAAATGAGTTTTAAATAAACCTGACGAATTAAACGAATAGAAGGACAGCAATACCGTAATAACTCTCGAAATTGATCCAAAGCTAATGCAGGCACATGGGCCCACTGGCCCGCTTCCCCATGCGGAATAAATTTTCCTTTTCTTTTCATTCGCCAAGCTAGGTATTTTCGTTGGTCGACCCACTTTACCTAAACCTAGGATGGCTTTCGGTAATACAGTTTATCCCTTGCATTAGCCTGCATTAGCTTCCATTAGCTTTGGATCAATTTCGAAAGTTAATACGGGTATCGTTAACGTTAACACTTGAACCACCTTCGTCCTTAAGTTTCTACTAACGCAACTAATAGAGCTTGGTGGGCCTAGTTTCTGCTTTTAGGCTAATTGACCCGCTAAATAATTATTGCGGCTAACGTCTGCCTGCCGGCGGATACGCCAGTGTTCACCTCAGGCTTCGGGGCTCTCGCAAATAATCTCTTAGGATAACTTAACAGCATATCACCACACCGAGATTTGTGGTTAGCGATAAGCATCGGGCCTAAGAATAGCATCCCTGTCAGGTACGCCTTAGGATCATTCCAACGCTAATCTCCAAATTAATTGGATGAAAACTTCCCATTAGCTTTACCAATATGCTGTAGAACAAGGGTTACGCCGCTTACCTTACTAAGGGGCAGCTCAGGAACTTTCAGCACCTGTTACATATAAGGAATTAATGCGTAGAATCGCCAAGCTTGTCTGAATGTTATTGGTATTTGCCCTCGTTTTAACGTAGCAAGCTTGCGAACGAAGTGGACGAGGGTTATTGTGTCGAAAAATCCGTTTCCCTTAGAACTCGGTCCAGCCTAACCGCATTTGGATCTTGGCAGGCCTAAATAGGAAAGTAAAGGTAAGCGCACTATGCGGCCCGTGCACCCCCACCCCCAACTCGCCTTTTGCCTGGAGTTGCCTAGGGCCGGTATGCATACGTACGGTTAACGTTATTAAAACGAGGGCATATTGTGCTTGCCGCGGCGACGCGGTAGCCTCACGTTGTGTCGAAAATTCCGCTTCCCTTAAATGCGACTTCCGCATTTGGATCTTGGCTCGCCCAAATAAGAAAGTAAAGGTAAGCGCACTATACGGCTCGTGCGTATGGGTGCCCCCTAAAAGCTCTGAAGCCCTGAAGCCCCGGACCGTCGACCTGGCTCACCGTTAACTTAATTGCCGGGGGGGGGGGGGGGGGGCGAAGCCCGCCGGCCTGGGGCGTATGACGGCTTGCGAGGCCTGCGCCAGGCCGGCATGCATGGTCGACGTATAGATAGTCGATGTACCGGTTAACGCTATTAAAACGGGGGCATATTGTGCTTGCCACGGCGACGCGGTAGCCTCACGTTAACGATCTATATTACTGTGTTATATCCTAAAAGGATCAGGTCCAGCTAATACGTATATGGAAAACGAACTAAAAGTGTGAGTGTATAAGTCCGGGCACAAACGCTTTAAAGGTAAACGTTGTACGCGCTTGCCATATCGTAATCAGAACCGCATTCTGAAGGTTGTAGCTGCGCCTGCGACGCAGCAGCCGTAGCTACAGCTATAGCTTTTAATAAAGAAGTATCTATCAAGGATTTAATGTATCAATTAAATCCCTTTAAGAATTATCATTACAAAAATAATAAAACCTTCAAAATAGGGCCTGACAATAAATTGTAATTTTCGCTCCGTTTTCCCCACTCTTATATAAAGCTTTAAATTAGCGCTGACGTCTTATATATATAAGCGAGAGACATATATAAGCGAGAAACTTTTTAACACTCCGTATTAAGAAATTTAAATAACTTAATAATAATATATCGCATTAATTAAAATTACTTTTTTTTTCCCAGCTAGACGTATGTATATTTTTTTATAAGTACGCGCATTACATCCGAGTTTGCTGTAGATATTACACTTCCGTTTTTTCGTTGTAACTCTTTTATAATAAATACTTTCAACCGTTATCAGCTGCATTTTTTGCTACTTTTTTCTTTTATATACTAAGTATTTCTCCTTAAAAACGTTTATTTTTAGTTTTTCGACCTTTACTTAAGATATATTTAGTTTCACATATTTAAACAACTTTTTATTTAAAAAAAGTAATTTCATATTAAAGTATTAACGTATTAAACAAGCTTATAGCTTTTACAAACTCGCAGCTTCGTTTTTAGTACATTTTAACTACTTAACTTAAATTATGTATTAATTAACACTAATAATATAGAACGTTTTATAGAAAAATCGAGAATAAATTTAGCCGTCTAGGTGAAGAAAACGTACTCTAGTAAGTAATTTTACAAAGTTTGATTTAATATACGATATTACCGCATTAACTTAATAGAGCTCGATATTGTAGTAGACGCGCCCGAGCCGATAATATCCCCCATTTGAAAAAATTAACCCCGACCGAAAGGAAATTAATTATCGAATATATCCTTAATCTAAATACGTAAACGTTTTCTATCTAGCGTTAACACGTTAAAAATATAGCGAATTTACTACTTACATAACGTGTTACCGAACGCGTTAAGGTTAATTATATATTTAATTTTATTTAACGGTAATAAAATTTAAAACGCGTTTAAATCGTAATGTACGATATTGTAAAAAAATACAACTATAATTTCTACAATATAAATTTTTAATAAAATCTTTTATAATAACTAATGTAGTTATTATTAATATTAAAAAATCTAGAAAATTTAAATAAATTTAATAAAAAAATACTAGAATAAATTTTAATTACATAAGTTCTTAATTTTTAAAGCTAGGCTTTATGTAACGGCTAGGCTAATTAACCAACTATTAAACCTAAGTCGACGGGTTTATGTTAGCAGAGTATTGTGGGAATCTAAGCAATAGAGTAACAAAGTAACTTAGTTACGTCTCGTAATACCAAGGGTGCCTTAGGTAACAAAATTATATTACAAACTGTCGCTATCTAACTATGGAATAATAAGCGTATAAATCTTAATCTTTTTTTATTAACTTATCTTTATTTAGCTACTTTACATTAAGTAATATTTAATTATACTCAGTTGGCGCTAATAATACTTAGTAAACTTTTGCTAAGCACATATTACGTAACCTAACCCACTTAAATCCTATTTCGGTTTAAAAAAACCGTTCCCGAAACCCTTTTCCTATAAAGTCGTAACACGATCTCCCTTTTCCATAAATTTTGCCCTTAAGATTTTTCTTTTAGTAAATATCCTTCCTTTATTATATTAAGTCGTATAGTTAAAATTCGTCGTCAGGTTTTATCTTCGACCGTTTATCGTTAAAACCTCCTTTTTATCTTTAACGAATTTAGTTTTGAAGTTATGCCGTACTCCCTTTATTTTTTTAAAAGCTGGAAATGCGAAATAATAAAAAACGTATCGAAATGTAAGCCTTATATCAAACGGGGCACTTTTTGTGATAAAAACGGTATCTCTTTTTCCTTTTTAAAAAATATTCGTACCGAAAATTAACGTTTAAAACGAGAGAAAGTATTAACCAAAAAACGTTTTTTGGAATTATAGTAACGTTATTAACGCGAAATAAATAAGGTTATTACGCGTTTAATTCGTTTTCGAAAACAAAAAGTATTTCTTCGCTTTAAAAATGTTAAGATGGTATAGCGCAAGTTATAATCCTTAAATAAGCTAAAGGAATAAAAACGTCGCGAATAGGTTAACGCGGAAACTTTTATGGTTACGTTTGTTCCGCCGATTGGTCCGGTAAATTAGTTTGGTATTGAAAATACCGACTTATCTGCTAAGGACGTTAACTGGGGTTTTATCCTTAACGGCCTTATCGTCGCTGGTAAAAGTTCTTTAACAGGCGTTAGGTACCAATAAGGTTCGTAATAGGTTTTTACGAGGTTTCCGAATCTGGGTAACCTTTTTATTTAACCAAATACTGCGTAAGTCCTTTAACTTTTCGTATATCCAAGATTTTTTCTACCTTATATTTTTGTTCGTTTTTCACTTTTACATCGTTTTGTTTTATACGCATTTTGACAGTATTTGCTATTAATTCGAATAAGGATACGTAAAAGATTAAGTGGAATTTAACCTTAAGTGGCAAATCTAACCGATAGTTATTATCCGAAATTTTCTGGATAATTTTGTAAAAACCGATATATTTAAAATCGAATTTTTTATTTGGACGTTTTGTTTAAATGTTTTTAATAACTAGGTAAACTATTTTTCCCTTTAAAAAAGTTAATCCTTTTAACCGTTTTTGGTTGTAATATTTTTTTATTTGGTTATGTACGAATTTTAATTTTAATTTTATTTTCTGGTGTAATTATTTAATTTGCTTTAACGTAAAAATTATTTTAACATTAAATGGTCCTTTTTTTTGCGAATTTCCATAAATTTTTGGTATAAACCCAAAGTTGGTTATAAATGGAATTATTTTAATGTTTTTATGATAACTAATTTTGTAAATTACCTAGGCTACTAGTAATTTTTCAACCTAATTATTTTATTTGTAATTAATATAATATCGTAAATATATTTCGAAAACTTAATTTTGTTTTTTTGTTTGCCTATCTGTTTAAGGTCGAAAAGCGCTAAATAACTTATAATTTAAGCTTATTTACGCTATTAAACTTTGCCAGAACTTAAAGGTAAACGTCGTACTTTTATTTGAAATAATTTCGTATGGTAATCCGTATACGCTAAAAATATTTCGAAAGAAAATATATGCTATTTGTTCGGCGTTAGTATCTTCGTTATATGGTAAAAAGTATGAAAACTTTGTAAATCGATTAACGATTACGAAAATGCTATCGTAATATACGCCCGTAACTAAATTTTTTAACAAAAAAAGTTTGGTAATAAAATCTATCGTAATTAAATCCTATAACCGTTTTGCAACTAGAAATAGTTATAATTTTCCGTAAGGTTTATGTCGTTATACCTTTATTTTAACATACATAACCTTTTATATTATTTTCCTTATATGCGGAAAGCGATAAAATCGTCGTAATCTTTCCAATATCTTGTTAACGTTTGGATATCCGTATAACTAATATTCGTACATTTTTCGGGTAAGGTATTTTTTATATTCTTTAAATATTTATACGAATAATAAATTATCCATATTTTATATATATGCATTAAAAATTCGAATTACCTTATGCATTTTTGGTGGTATATTTGTAATTGTAACAATTTATCGTAAACGCAAATATCTTTTTTTGGTAGTATTAAAAATAATATGGCTAATTTTAATTACTTTCTTTTCAAAATCGGGTCGCTTATTAAATATATCGGCTTTGTTATTTTCCGAACCTTTACGATAAATAATAACAAAATCGTATTCGGCTAGTTTTTCGGCGTAACAGAATTATTATACTATAAGTTTTTTAGTCGTAATAAACCGGATAAGATTTTTATAATCCGTATAAACTTTAATCTAATGTTAATTACCTCTAAAAAAATATTTAAATTCGCGGAATACTTTAATAATAACTAGGAATTTTTTATTAGAAATAACATATCGTAATTTTAATTTTTGCAATTTGTAAGAGAAAAAAGCAACAAGGTATAAAACATTTTAATCGTTTCGTTATCTAATTATTACGCTCAAAATATAATTTAACGTATCGGTTTTTAATTCCATTAGGCGATTTAGGTCGTACATAATTAATATTAATTAACTTATAATTATTTTCTTAAGTTATTAAAATACTTTTTCCGTTTTTAACGTTTATTAAAACTTTTTTTTTGTATAAATACGTTAAAAGGTATAATTATCCGACTAAAGTTTTTAATAAACTTTTGATAGTAATTAACAAATCTGAAAAAAACTTGTACTTCTTTAACTATAATAAGCCGTACTTAATTAAATATTACAGCGATTTTTTTAAAGGTTTATCTTAATATATCCGGAAGTAATAATATGGCTTAAGTATTTAATTTTTTGTATATAGAATTAACTTTTTTCTACGTTAACTAGCAAATTAATATCTTAAAATAATTGTAATACCTTGTAAACGTATTCTTTATATTATTTTTTAGTTTCTAAAAAAATAAGGATATCGTCGAAATAATATATCATAAAAATATTAAGGTATTTTCGAAAAACGTAATTTACCATACGTTAAAAAATAACAAATACGTTAATAAATCTTATAAAAGTAATAAAATATTCGTAAAAACCGTATTTCGTTCGGAATACTATTTTCCATTTATGACTTTTCTTAATCCGAATTAAGTTATATCCATTTTTAAAATCGAAAACGGTAAATTATTATACGCCGTAAAAACGATTTTTTATTTCGCTAATTAAAAATAATAACATTCGATTTTTAACAGTAATACTATTAAATTATCGGTAATTTATAATTAATTGTAATTTACCGTTTTTTTGAGTATAAAAAATATGGGGTATCCGGTTAATAACTTAAATAATCGAATCTATCCTTTCTTAAGTTAATCTTCTAGATATTTTTTAAATACGTATAGTTTTATTTTATTAAGGTTATAAATAAGGTAAAACTTGGTTAACGTTTTTTTTTAAAAATAATTTTATAATCCTATTCGTTATATTTAAGTAATTTCGTTTTAAGCTTTTTGTTAAAAAGTTTTTTATATTTGTAATATTGCAGTAATATATTAATTAATTTTTCCAACTTAAAGGCCGGTTTTTGTAAGTCGTTATTTAATTGCTGTAATTTTATTCTAATGATAATAATAATACGTCGAATTTTTTTATAATGCTTTTTCTTTTTTTTATGTCGTTTTCCTATAAGTGGTAAAATTTCTGTCGTATCCTTATGCCGGTACTTGTCGCCATTTTCGATCGAATATTAAAATATTTATTCTACTTAGTACTGCTTATTGCTAAACCGTAAAAAAAACTTCACCTAGCCAGTTATCCAATCGATCAAGGGGTTATATTAACGTAACCATATTATTCCTAAAATTATATCGTAATTTCCTAACGGTATAATATCGAAATTAATAATTATATATCATCCTAGCGCAATAATATCGAGATAATTAATCTCGCGCGTAATTTTTCTATTATTATAAAAAAAAGGTTAACCTTCGGCGGTATTCGCGATATAAAAATCTTTTTTATATCTTTATAGTAACCTAAATCGGTTTATTACTTTAGGTATAATATAATTACCTTCCAAAACTCCGCTATCCATTATAACGATATATTAATATGTCCCAATTCGTATTTTTAAAATAATGGGATTTTCGTTATTTCCTATTACTACTAAAACCCTTTTTGGAAGTTCTTGCTAATTCCTTTAAGTCTCGCCTCTCCGCGGCTTTCCTATAGGGGGCTTGGTTTTTTTTAAGGGCTATTTTAGTCGTTATATTCGTTTTTCGAAAATCGTCAATCTAATCCCGTAATTACCGGATAAGATAATACTGCTATTCTATTTGTGGTTTTAATACGTTAATACGTACTATATATCGTTTTGTATTTTTATGCAGCTGCGTATTTTGATACTTTTGCATTTTTATGGTTCCTTTTAGCTGGAATATTTCTTTTGCTTATCGTCGCATTTCTTAATCTTATTAAGTAAATTATTTCTCTATAACGTATGTTATTTCCCAAGTGGGAATATTTTCGTCTTTTCCTCATAAGTTTTTAATAATTTGTTTTAAGTTGGCCAAAATTTTTTTCCGTTTTTACGGATTTATGGTGGTAGATAATTAAAGGTAAAAGTTTGCGATTAATTATCGTATAACTAAGTTTCATCCTTTTAAGGCATATTTTTCTTTTAGTAATAGGTAATCGCACTTTTCGTAATAACAAAAAAGGTCCTTTTAAGGGTATTACCTTTCTAATGACCAATTATATATCGCCACCAATTAATCGATTTTTTTTTAGGAACGTAAGGTACGGAAATAACGGTATTATCGCTTATCTTGTTTATTTCGGCCAGTTTAACCCGGAAAGTTAAATCCTTTTTCCGCTATACGCGTAATGCGTAAGTAAATGGCTTATTTTTATTTTTCGTAGTTAAAATATTATTGCCGTTGATAATAGAAGGGGTACTTTCTAACATGTCGATCCGGAGTGCTAGGGTATACCGCTTTTGTCCATCCTTGATATTTTTATAACTATTATTCCGCCGCGTTTAAGGGTTTAATGATTATAGGCTAGTAACGTATTATGGCAACCGTTTTTCCTTTGTTATTGGAGGATTATTTCGTAGGTACTAAAGTTTATAATTTATCTTATTGTTATTTTTTAAGCAATTTATATTTTGTAGCTTTATAGCCCGTTTTGCCGTAATTTTAACACTTAATGCGCGATTTGTTTTATCTTTATACGGCACCAATTTCCATAAGTCCAGATTCAGCCCTATAGGACGTGTTCGGTTATCGGGGTGCGCTGTTATTCGCATTATGTCGTAATTTGCTATCATTCTTTTTTTTGGTATGGCAAATTCGCCAGGTATACTATCGGTCGTTAATTTTAACGGCTATAACAATGTAATCCGTAACGTACTGTGGACGATCTTTTTTGAATAACTTTTTTTGAACTTTTTTCTTAAGGCCATCAAAAAATCGAACTATCAAAACTTTTTGGCCCCAGTTAAGCTTCGAGGAAAGTTAAACGAACTCGGTACTATATCTAAATGTTAATCCCTTTTGCCGTAATTACTAGATTTACATTTCTGCTTTATTTTTCTCGTCTATCACTTTAAAAGCCTTCTAAAGAGTTTATTCGAACGTTTCATAATTACTATAAACCCGTATTACTTCAAGGTTTTGTTATTCTATTAACGTCGTAATATATTCTCGTATAACGAGTTTAAACTAAATAACCGCGTATTCCGAATATCGTCCTGTTACGAATTCGACTCGTACAGTTAGGGTAATTAATCGTATTAGAAAATACTTAAAATATGCTTAATATTAAATAAAGAACAATTATAATTTAATAAATATTTTATCGAAAGGTTCGGGCTTAAAAAGCTTTAACATTTTTCCTAGCTTTTTGCCTAAAACTGGTTAAACCGATACTCCCCTAAAAGTTTGTTAAATTTATTCTAAAAGAATTCGAATAACTTGAAAAATTAAGATAAACTCCGTATTATTTCGTTCCAGCTAAATAATACGTTAATTTATAAAATCTAGGCGTCGAAGGACTTTTTTTTTAGTTAAGGCAGGTATTTGCTTTTTTTCGTCTAAATCCATATCGTTATTTTTAAGGATTTCGTAAACGGGCTGCTTATTAATAAATATATTATCGAAATATTGCTTAAAATCTAACGGTATTACTAAACAAAAACTTATAACATATAACGGTTAAGTTAATTAACTAATTATTAAACCTAAATTGACGGGTTTATGTTAACAAAATACTATAGGAATTTAAATAATAAAATAATAAAGTAACTTAATTACGTTTTGTAATACCAAAAATGCCTTAAGTAACGAAGTTATATTGCAAACTATCGTTATCTAATTATGGAATAATAAGCGTATAAATCTTATTTTTTTTGTTAGTTTATTTCTGCTTAGTTATTTTATATTAAATAATGCTTAATTATATTCAGTTGGCACCAGTAATGCTTAATAAACTTTTGCTGAGCATATGTCATGTGGCCTAACCCACTTAGGTTCTGTTTCGGTCTAGAGAGACCGTTCCCGAGACCCCCCTCCTGTAGGGTCATAACACTTTACCTTTACGTATTATTTTTACTAGAAAACTTACCTTTTTCTTTAATTCGTAAATAACTTACTTTTACTTAATTAAAAGGTTATTTTAAGTTAAAAAGGCGAGATAAGAAATAAACTAAATTTAAAATAGATTAAATACTTTTATAAATGTATTAAAATTTATATTAAAAATTCTAAACGTTTTTTAATTTTCGACGATTACGAAAGTTATTATTCGATCAAATTCGAAGATTAGTATAAGATTCACGATATTATTATACTTTATATATTTATTCATTCTTGTTTCTGTTTTAACCTTTTAATATATCTTATTTTTCTATATAAAATATGTTTTTATTCGTTATATATTAAAAGTTTTAATGGACGCTACGTTATATCTATTATAAGCTTTAAAAAGCATCAAATAAAAAATTTATTTAAAAAAGTTATAACGCTTTAAATATATAATCGAGAAATATATATAAGTGAGAGAATTTTTAACACTTCTTAATAATACATATAAATAACTTACTTATAACATTTTAACTTTACTTAAATTAAGAGAATATTTCTTTACTAATTATATTTACAACTTTTCTACAAATGCACGTATTATATTAAGGCTTATTACGTACTTTATATTACTATTCCTTTTTTACAACCCGCTTGCGTGTTACGGCTAGGCTAGTTAACTAACTATTAAACCTAAACGTACGTGTTTATATTAGTAAAAGTATTGTATTATTTAAGTAAATAAAAAAACAATTTAGCTACATTTCGTAATATTAACAGTATTTTAAGCAACGAAATTATATTATAAGCTGCTATTATTTAACTATAAAAAAGACGGTAAATATATACCATAATGCGATGATTATTATTTTAGTAATTTTTATAAATTTTATACAACTTTAGCCATTTAATATTTCGTAAATTTTATAAAATTTTAAGAATCTAGTTACGTAATCGTATACTTTATTCGTTTTAACCGTTTTTAGACATGCTAAGCGTGTTAGGTTATAATATAATTTCTCTTTTTTTAAGAACTTTATTATAAAGATTATCGTATAAATATTGTAGTGGTAAGACATCTTATGATATTAAAAAATATATTAAACTTTTTTTTAAAGATAAAACCATTTAGCGCGACTTTTTACTAGCCGTTATTTTATTATATAATTGTTCTTTAATAGCGCTTTATTCGTATTATAAGTGTTGAAAATAAATAGCACATTATCTAAAAGGGATTTTTCTCGTTATTTTTTATATATAAAATAATTAACCTAATTATAACGTTTTTAAACTTAGCTTTAAATAGTTAGAGCGCGTAGCAGTTTAATACTAAAAGTTTAAGCTAAAGTTAAAAGTTATTAATATGAAAGTAAACTATGTTAACGCCCGTTTATAAAAGTTTGGTAAGTAATAAAAATAGAGTATAAAAATAATAAAAGCTGTTTTTTATAATATCGATAATTTTAAGGAATTAAAGCGACTAAAGTATAAAAAATTAAGATATATAAGGACGTTATCTGTAGGACCCCCGTCGATGAACCCTATTATCCTAACAGATTGATACGGTATTAATATTGCTGACTAGTCGATTTTTGACGACGTCAACTAAGGCGCGATTATTTTTAATATTACTGGCAGAAAGTTCTTAGTAACAGTTAGGTATTTATGAGATTTCTAGCGAGTTCTTAAGTATTTTCAGAAGCTGGGTAGTTTTTTTACTTATTTAAATATTAGGTGAATCCGTCGAGTTTTTTTATATTATAAATTTCTTCTACCTGATACGCCTATTCGTTTTTAAGTATTATATCTTTTTACTTAATATATACTTTAAATATATCTGCTTATAACTTAAGTAAAAGTATATAGAAAATTAAATAAAGGTTAATTTTATATAATAACTTTATTTAATAGTTATTCTATAACGTTATCTTAGTAATTTTATATAGATTAATATATTTACAATTAAGTTTTTACCTTAACTCTTTAATTTTAATATTTTTGGTAGTTAAGTAAAACCTTTCCATTTCTAAAAAAGTTAAATTTTTAACCGTTTTTAATTATAATTTCTTTTTACTTAATTACGTATAAATTCGAGTTCTATTTCTATTTTAGCGCATAACTGTTTAAATTATCTTAACGTAAAAGTTATTTTAATATTAACTAGGTTTCCCTTTAATACTTTTTTATTAACTTTTAGCGTAAAACTGAAATTAACAGCTAACGGGGTCGTTTTAATACTCTTATAATAACTGGTAACATAGGCCAGTTAAATCGTAGGTAACTTTTTAACCTAATTATTTTGTTTCTAATTAATATAATAGTGTAAATACGTTTTTAATATCGGACTTTATCCCTTCGTTTATTTATTGATTTATATTCGAAACATATTAGATAATTTATAACTTAGCCGATTTATATTATTAGGGTTTGCTAAAACTTAAAAATAAATACCGTACCTTTATTTAAAATAATTTTGTATAGTAATTTATACAAATTGAAAATATTTTTTATTTAACAAAGGTACGTTTTTATTTAACGTTCGTATTTTTATTATAAGATAAAAAAATAAATTCTATTAATCGATTAACGACTACGATAATATTATCGTAGTATATACCTATAACTGGAATTTTAATAAGGAAAGTTTAATAATTGGTTTACGATTAGTGGTGAGTATAGTTTTTCGTATGGTTTATATTATCGTATTTTCGTTTTAACGTAAATATTATATTTATGTAATATTTTTATATAAAATATTATTAAGTTTAAACTATATTTTCTAAGCTGAGCTAAATATATAAAAATAGTTATATAATATAATCTCACGATAAATACTATATCTAATATTTTAAAACATAATATATAATCGGTAGTTTTTCGATTTAGGATAAATTAAATACCTTAATCCCGTAAAGCCTTACTTTTTACTAATTCCTCCTAAGTATATAATTTTTAACTAATATTGGCTTAGGAGGTTTATATATGTAGTTGTTAGCAAATTTTAACCTTAATAAACCTTATGCCCGGGCTTGACATAGTTATATAATATAACTTAAGAGACGTAAAGTTTTGCGCGGTAAACCTTAAGGATAAATCTTAAGTACATACAAAAAGTTTTGCAAGCCTTCGCTAGTCTTAGGGCTTGATCGTTCTCTGGTTCTCGAATTACCATTACTATTAACGTACCTTACAACCTTACCGGATGCACAAGTTTACTAGATAGTTTTTAGCACCTCGCGATAACAAATTTAGATTATTTAATTATAATATATTAAAATAACATAAATTAATCGGATTCTTTTTTGCTAGACGTATTTATAACTTCTTTATAAGTATGCGCATTATATCCGGGCTTGCCGTAAATCCTATATTTTTGTTTTTTCGTCGTAACCTTTTTATGACAATTATCTTTAGCTATTATTAACTATATTTTTTTACCACCTCCTTCCTCTTCAGCCAAAAAAGTTTATTCTTTTTATATAATAAATATTCTTTTTTTTAAAAAAGAAAATTTATTTTTAATCTTTAAACGTTTGCCTAAAGTATAATTCGTTTCGCGTAATTAAGTAATTTCTTTTCGAAAAAAAAAATTACCTTCGTATAAAAGTAATAAAATATTTTTTATTAAAGAATTAACGGATTTAAAAATCTTTATTAACGAATTATCTTAATAATTCTTAATTTTTTATATAAGTAACGTTCTTACTTTATTATTCTCTTAATATTTTAAGTATTTTCGCAGATAATAAACGAATACAATCGACGGAGGTTAACGAGAAGACGGTTAACGTAAACATAACGAAATTAACTTTTGCAATTCCGGATTTAATATTATTAAACGTTATGGTAACTTTAAACGCGTCGTAAAAACCGACAAGGAAATCTTTTTAACGATATAAATATAATAACGTCGTATTAAGCTTTTAATATATAACGAATAAACGCGTTTTAATATAATAAAATAAAATAAGTTAAAAGATTAAAATTTATACGAAAAATATACGGGTATACAAAATATAATAATGCTATAATTTGCGTAATATTTTTTGAATTTTATCGAATAATAACTTTCGTAACCGTTAAGGATAAAAAAACGTTTCGATTTTTTCCTACGCGTTTGAATATATTAATCGAAATATTAAATTCGGTATAAACTTACTTCGTTCGTTATTTAACTATTATTATTTATTATAATTTTTAAATTAGTTATTAATAATAAGTTATTATAAAATTAAACTTTTAAAAAAATTCCTTATACAAATAATAAATAGCGGTATAACTTAACATTAGTAATTATTATACCCGTTATTATAAAAAGCTTTATTCAAAATTTAATTTCGTTGAAATTGTAAATATTTTTTTGTAATACCGTATCTTAAGATAATAACCCGAGTAAATTCGAATTATTTACAAAACCTCTCTAGATTTTCGAATAATAATTTTTAATAATCGATTTTTCGATTTAAATACGTTTAAAGTTTTTGTTACTATTTAGCAAAGTTAAATATTTAGTTAATCTTAACGCGTTATGTAACGCGTTATATGTAATAAATTCGCTATATTTTTAATATTTTAACGCCAGATAGGAAACGTTTAGGTATTTAAATTAAGTATATAGTCGATAATCGATTACGTTTTAATCGGCGTTAATTTTCGCAAAATTAAAATAATATCGATTTTAAAGGATTTACCAGTATATCGTTTATCTAACATAAAATAGGCGATTTTATAAATAAAATTTTAATGTTATATAATTAAATATCGGGCTTCGTTTTTAGCTTAAACGGTTAAGTTTATTTTTTTTGTAAACCGTTTTATATTGTTTATGTTGAGAAATAGATAGTTGAAGTTAGGTAGTTAGAATATGCTAAAATCTATCCGGTGAGCTTTTATAGTAAGTTATAGCTTAATATGTGATAAAATTCGTATACGATATTGGTAATCCGTAAGGGTAAAACTTTTAATAAAACTATTTTATTTAAAAGAATTAAATTCTATAAAGTTACCGGGCGAACGAGAAATATTAATAATTTATCGACTTCAAAATATTTTTCAAAAAAGTCGTATTAAATTATTAATTTTCGGCTACGTTTTAATTGTTAAAATTTATAATAACTAATTGTTATAGAAAGTTATACTAAAAAGCATAGTAATTATAAAGACATTATTAAAGAAATTAAAAAAGAAAAAAAGAGAACGGCTAATAAATATCGAAGTTTAAATTTTGGAACGCTATAAACTAGAATATAACAGATAGTTTACCCGGTTGCTCCGGGTAGCGAATTTACTTTAGAATACCACCACGAATCGACGTAGATAGGAGTTGCAAAAGGGATCGGTTTAGTGAAGCCTAGGAATTAAGATGCCAATTTATTATTTTATCTAATTTTGTTTATACAATCACGTCTTCTTAAAGGAGGGTAATATTTTTATTTTATATTTTTTATTTTAAGGAAGTAATAGGTACGTTAAAGGCGTTTTAAGGTTTTATAAGTTCTTAAGTATTTATGTAGTTAATATTCGTATACGTTTCGTATTAAACTTTTGTAACATTTTATTAAAATTTATACCTTATTTATTTTTTTCGGTTTTTAGTAAAGTTTCGTTATATATTTAAATTTTCCGGCATATATTTAAGGGGCCTGCTCGGAATATCGCAAGTTATCGTAAGTATAAGCATTTTTGTAATATTTTATTAATTAATATATAATTAACGTTAACTCATTTCTTATCAAGGTTTAGCCATTTACTAAAGGTCTTTATTTTATTCTTTTCGAGGCTTTTTAATACATGATAATAAAATCGTATTTTGTTAGTTTTTACTCTAAAGAAAATTATCGTGCTATAAGTTTTTTAATCGTAATAAACCGGGTAATATTTTTATAATCTATATAAACTTTAAATTAATATTAATTAATTTTAAGAAAATGTTTAAACTTATAATATTTTTTAATAAAAGCTATAAACATTTTATTAAAAATAGTGTAACGTAATTTAAGTACTTATA
This sequence comes from Monosporascus sp. GIB2, assembly GCA_004155935.1. NCBI lineage: Eukaryota > Fungi > Ascomycota > Sordariomycetes > Xylariales > Monosporascus > Monosporascus sp. GIB2. The sequence continues at coordinate 27,242 of QJNV01000214.1, forward strand.
ATTTATAAGAAACAATGTTATAAGTTATAACTTACTTTAATTTTTAATTACCGCGCCTAAAATATAATTTAATACATCGGTTTTTAACTTAAGTTAATAACTTAAATAGTATATAATTAGTCTTAATTTATTAGTAACACTTTTTTAATTTACTAAACTTTTTTTATTTTTTAATTAAGGTTTATTAAAGGTATTGCTATTCGGCTAAAGTCTTTAATAAACTTTTACTAGTAATTAACGAATTTAACAAAGGTTTCTACTTTTTTTAATTATAATAAGTATTACTTATTTTAGTATTATCGTAATTTTTTTACGCTAATTAACAGATTAGCGCTTTAAAATATATATAAGATTATATAGATATATTTTTCGTATAATCTTTTTTTTTGAAAAATTACAATATTGTTAAATTAATATACCAAAAAAATATTTAAGTATTTCTTAAAAACGTAATTAATTATTCTTTCAGATGTTGCAGATATATTAGTAAGTCTTATAAGGATGACCAGATATTTATATAGGCCGTATTTAAGTTTAAAAACTATTTTCTACTTATAGCCGTTTGTAGTTTAATAAGATTATACCCGTTTTTAAGGTTAAAATTAATAAACTATTAAACTTTATAAAAACGAATTTTTATCTCGTTAATTAGAGGCAATAATATTTAATTCTTAATAATGATATTATTAAGCTGCTATTAATTTATAACTAATTGTAACTTTTTCTTTTTTTAGATACGGAAAATATAAGATATGTTACTAGTAATTTTAAGAGTTAAATTCATTCTTTTTGTAATCGATTATTTAAGTAATTTTTAAGTACGTATAATTTTCTTTTATTAAAAGTATAAAAAAAGTAGAACGTAATCGAGGTTTTATTTTTAAAATTAATTTCATAATCCTATTAATTATATTTAAGTAATTTCGTTTCGAGCTTCTTTAAAAATAAGCCTTTATATTTATAGTACTATACTAATATATTAATTAAATTCTTTAAATTTTCGAGTTATAGTTTTATTACATTATTATTTAATTACTATACTTTTATTTTAATAGTAATTATAATATATTAAAGTTTTTTATAATGCTTATTTTCTTCTTTTATTTTTTTAGGTAGTAAAGTTTTTGTCGTATTCTTATACCGGCATTCGTCGTTATTTTTAATCGAATATTAAAATTTTTATACTATTTCTTATCTTTATCGATAAGTAATAAAATAAATTTTATCTAACTTATTTCTTAATTGAATAAAAGATTATATTGACGTAATCATACTCTTTTTATAATTATATCGTAACTATTTATCAGAATTATATCGAAATTAACTATTATTATATTCGTTAAAAAAATATTAAAATAATTAATCACGCGTATAATTTATCTATTATTATATAAAAATAATTAACTTTTAGCTATTTCCGTAAAATAATAATTATCTTTAAATCTTTATTATAATTTAAATTCGTTTATTATTTTAAACGTAGTATATTTTCTTTTTAAAACTCTGTTATTTATTATAATAATATATTAATATCATTAAATCTGTATTTCCTAACTAACAAAGTTATTATAATCCCTTATTATTACTTGTAAAGCCCTTTTTAATTTCTTTTAATTTTTTAAAGTTCCGTCAGCCTACGCCTTTTTTATAAGTAATCTTTTTTTAAGTTTCGTAAAAACTATTTATATATTCTCCTTTATTTAATAATTATTAATTATTATTCTAATTAATTCTTAAATTCGATAATACAATCTTTATATTATCGCTTTTATGCCTTTATTATTAATATTTTCTCGCCGTATTATAGTAATTTTATAACTTATTAAGTAATGAATTTTCTTATATTTCGAAAATTGCTTTATATAATAATATTGTTTCCTTTTAAATCTTAGTTAAATTATTAAAAATTTTATTCTTTTCCTTTTTTTATGCAAGATATAAAATATTAATAAATTCAAGCTATATTCTTTAGGTTAAGCTAAATATATAAAAATTATTATACGATATAATCGCACGATAAATATTATACTGAATATTTTAAAATATGGTAATTATTCGGTAATTTTTACGATTTAAGATAAATTATATAGTTTAATCCCGTAAAACCGTATATTTTATTAGGGCCTTATAAATACGTAATTTCTCGATTAATATCGGTTCGAAAAATTTATAAACGTAATTACTAATAAGCTTTAACTTTGATAAACCTTATGCCCGTTACGGTTCGGTATGATTATATAATATAACTTAAAAAGCGTAAAACTTTATACGGTAAACTTTAAGGATAAACTTTAAATACGTATAAAAAATTAATTTTTACGAATTTTTATTAATTTTACAATTTAATCGTTTTACGATTTTGGAATTATTATTATTATTATAATTTATTATGTGATAAAATTTGTATATAATATCGGTAATCCGTATTAACAAAATTTTTAACGAAATCATTACGTTTAAAATCGTTAAATTTTATAAAATAACGGGGCGAACGAAAAAGATTAATAATTTTATCGATTTAAATAATATTTTTAAAAAAAATCGTATTTAATTATTAATTTTCGGATAGGATTTGATTTTCGAAAATAATAATAATTAATCGTTATTCGAATTTATGTCGAAAAATATGGCAATTATAAAGGAATTATTAAAGAAATTAGAAAAAGGAAAAAGGGAATAGTTAACGAATATTAAATTTCAAATTTTGGAACGTTGTGAAAAGTATGACCGATGGTTTGCCCGGCTGCTCCGGGTAGCGAAATCATTTTAGAACACCGACGCGAATCGACGTAGATAGGAGCTGCGAGAGGGATCGGTTTAGTGAAGCCTAGGAATTGAGGTACTAATCTATCGTATTATCTAATTTTGTCTACACGGTCACGTCTCCTCAAAGGAGACTTCTTTTTTTTATAAATTAATAATAACTATTAGTTAAAGATATAGGTTTATAACCAATTGTCGCGTGGCTGTGATAAGCTTTTCCTGGCTAATTTTTCTTCTTAACGGTATTTATACATCTCGTAAAAACAGAGAAAATTCCCCTTTAAATACTCTTAACTTTTTAATCAGCTTTCTTTTATTACGATTTTATCCACCTTTTTTCTGCTAGCTTTTTCGTATAATTAATTATATTATTATTAGTTTTTCGGGTAACTTTCTTATTATCGAGCGAAATTGAATTTTTATTTCTATATACGTAAAAAACGTTTAACTATATATTTTTAATTTCTTTTGTAGGTAAGATATTAATATCGCGTATAGTAAATTACGTAAGGTTCATTATATCGATTGGTTTTTAAGTAGGATAGTTTTTTTATATTTTTAATAATTTTATTATTCCTTAATTATTTAAGCTACTGGTTACTATGCTTATTTTTACTATGCTTGGAAAGGTGGTTTTCTTTAATACGTTCTTTTTATTCTTTATAGGTTTATAATTATTGCTATTAGACTTTTTTTTCTTTTTGTTATTTTTATGCTCTATTTTGGGATAGCTTTTTAGCTTTTTTTTATTCTTCCTATATTTCCGTGGACTAAAGTTTTAAAATATACTTTTTTCGTTATATAATACGAAAATCTTTCCTTTTTAATTGTTTTACAATTGTTTTATAGGTATTAAGATTTAAAGTTTATTTTATTAAGGTGTTTTATAACTTATTTTATTATAATTATAATATTAAAAATAACGCGTATTTCGTTATTAAATAATATCGATTTTTATAACGTGCCATATAAACGAACTGTATATATAAATAAGCTATACACTTTTTGACATATTATAACAACAAACTCGAATTAAACAATTATAACATATTAACTTAATTTAAATTAATCGGATTTTTCATTATTCAACGCCTTTATATCCTTCTTATAAATACGCGCATTATATCCGGGCTTGCCGTAAACGCCATATTTCCGTTTTTTCACTTAAACCCTTTTACGGCGATTACCTTCGGCCGTTTTTAACTACGATTATTTACTACCACCTTTTTTCGTAATTATGAAAGTTTATACTATTTTTAAAATAAATATCCCTCTTACTTCAAAACGTTTATTTTTAGTTTTTCGGCGTTTATTAAAAAATATAATTCGTTTCGCGTAATAAACCGTATTCTTTTTAAAAAAAAGATATTTTCGTATAATAACATCAAACTATATTTTATTAAAAAATTAACCGATTTAATTATTTTTACTAACGAATTACTCAAATAATTTTTAATTTATTTTTAGTAATAGCCTGTTCGTTAAATTATTTCAGTGATATTTTTAAAATTTTTTATGAATAAAGAAATAATAAAATTAATAAAAGTAAATGGAATAAGGGTTAATAAAAATATAATTAAAATTTATAACTTGGAAATAATAGAATTAAAATCAAATAAAACAAATCCCACTTTTATAAATCCCGATTTAATATTATCGGTCGTTATAATAACTTTAAACGGTTCGTAGAAACCGAAAATAACATCTTTCTTAATAATATAAGTCACGTAACGTCGTATAAAACTTTCGATATAATAAATTAACGCCTTTTAACGGGAAAAAATAAAATATATCGAAAAGTTAAAATGAATAAAAAAAGTACGCGAATATATAAAATATAATATTATCGTAATTAACGTAATATTTTTTAAATTTTATCGAAAAATAACTTTCATAACCGTCAAAAATAAAAAAACGTTTCGATTTTATCGTACGCGTTTAAATATATTAATCGAAATATTCGACTTATTTTAAACCTAATTTATTTATCGTCTAAATTTTATCGCTTATAATAACCTTTTAATTTAATAAAAATGGGTTATCGGCAAATTAACGAAAAAAAAAGTTTTTCCTAGTAAAACTATTAAATAAAAATAAGGCTTAACCTTAGAAATTAACAATTTATATTATTATAAACTATTTCCGATTTTCTTATTAAATCTGCCTAAATTTTCCACGCCTTTTATTATTAATAATAATTATATTGGTCGTTATAAAAAACCTTTTTAAACACCCCGTTTCGCTGAAATTATAAATATCTTTTTTTATAATATAGTATTTTACGATTATAACTTGAATAAACTTAAATTATTTCTGAAATATTTTTTAAATTTTCGCATAAACCCTTTTAATAATGTATCTTTTATTTTAAACGCGTTTCGAATTTGTATTTCCGTTTAATAAAATTAAACACTTAATTAACCCTAATGTGACAGCTAGGCTAATTAACCAACTATTAAACCTAAGTCGACGAGTTTATGTTAGTAAAGTATTGTGAGAAACTGAGCAATGAAGTAACTTAGTTACGTTTCGTAATATTAAAGGTGTCTTGGGTAACGAAGTTGTATTGCAAGATGCTATTATTTTATTTATAAATAAAAAGCGTTTTATATATTTATTGATAATTTCTAATAGATTTATTAAATTCCCATGAATTTATAGTCGTGATTTTAGATAGATTTATTAAATCCTTATAAATCCATAATCGTGATTTTAGATAGATTTACTAAATCCTCATGAATTCATTTTACGTTATTTGATTTACTTAGGTTTTGTTTTACGGTTTCGTCAGGAGACCGTTTTCCGAGATTTGACTAGTTATGTTATAATACGATTTCTTTTTTTCTTAAATTTTCGCCCCGAAGATTTTTTGGTAAGTTTCTTTTTTATTATATCGGGTTGTATTGTTAACCGTAAACCTCGTAATCGTCCTAACTAAAAGGAAAGCGTTGCTTTTTTTGCTTTTTATATTATTAAATTCGGTTTTAAAATTATACCTTACACTTTTTGTTTTAAAAAAGTTTTAAGTGCGTTATAATTAAAAATTTTAAGCGCTACGAATAATGCGTTTTTTATTATAATCGTTATTCTCCCTTGAGGAGACGTGACCGTGTAGACAAAATTGGATAAAATGATAGATTGGTACCTTAATTCCTAAGTTTTATTAAATTGATCCTTTTTATAAGCGTCTTACTTTAAGGCGATTTTAGGCTGCCTTATCTCGTAATTTTTATTTACTTCGATTCGTATCGGTATTTTGAAATAATTTCCCTACCCGGAGCAACCGGGCAAATTATCGGTTATATTCTAGTTTATAACGTTCTAAAATTTAAAGTTTAGTATTTATTAACCTTTTTTTTTTAAATTTTCCTAATAACTTTTTTATAATCTTTATATTATCGGGTATTAATTTTTGTAAAAATTAGTTATTATTGTTTTCGAAAATTAAATCGTATCTAAAAATTAATAATCAAATGTAATTTTCTTAAGAAATAGTTTTTAGGTCGATAAAATTATTGATATTTTTCGCTTGCCCGGTAATTTTGTAGGATTTAATTATTTTAAACGAAACGGTTTCGTTAAAGATTTTATCGGTACGGACTACCGGTATCGTATACGAGTTTCGTCTCATATTAAGTTATAATAATAATAATAATTCGAAAAGTTAATCTGGTACCAAATATCCTTTACCTGGTTATCGTATTAACATTTCCCTTATAACCGTAGGACGATTAAGCCGTAAAACTAGCGAAGGCTCGCAAAACTTTTTGTACATACTTAAGGTTTATCCTTAAGGTTACCGCGCAGAACTTAACGTCTCTTAAATCATATTAACTATGCCGAACCAGCTAACGGGTATAAGGTTTATCAGGGTCGAAACTTGTCAGCAACCACGTATCAGTCGGCAAAATAAGGCTCTAAAGGACTAAAATATACAATTTATCCTAAATCGTGAAAACTACCGATTAATCATCGTGTTCTAAAATACTAGGTATAGTATCTATTGTGCGAACTATATCGTATAATAATTTTTGTGTATTTGGTTCAGCCTAGAAAATATGGCTTGAACCTAACTGTATCTTGCATTATAATCGTTGTTGCGACGGGTTAGCCGTTTCCCTTATTTTTTTAGAGAATATTGGTCGCGTGAAAAATCGTTTGAACCGCGAGAGGGTGGTTATATAGGAACGTTTCCTGCAGCTGCGAAACGATATATAGCTTAAGATATTTGAAATTTCCGAATAAATCTTTCGTTTAATTCGTAACAAAAAATAACAGATTTATTTTTTCGTGAGAAGGGTGTTAAATTAATTCGTTAAGGTATAGAAAGTTTGGATAATTTGGAAAATCGAAAAAGAGAGGAGAAAGAAAATCGTTTAGCTATTAAATTTAAAGCTGCCGTCTTTTACAGATTATTTTTTAATAAATTAGTTAGTTACTTTTCTGTTAGTGGTTTAGATTAGGATATTATTTTGGATACCCTTGTTGTTAGTAGAAATTCCTTAATAATTGTTGGGCTTTTATAAGATTTTTGGTAGGTTTTTAAGTGTTTTTAGTTTTTAGGTAATGTTTTTATTTGATTAGGTATTGGGTAAATCTGCTAGTTTTTCTTTTATTTAAAACCTTTTTTACTTTATATATTAGTTTTTCTTTTATTTTTATATCGTTTTACTACGTATGTATTTTAATGGTATTTACTGTTAATTTAAGTAAGGATACATAAAAAATGGGATGAAGTTTGATTTTAGGCGGTAGCTTTAATTGGTAATTATTTTTCGAAATTTTTTTGATAATTTTATAGAGACCGATATATTTAAAGTTAAGTTTTTTATTTGGGCGTTTTGTTTAGATATTTTTGGTAAATAGATAAATTATTTTTCCCTTTAAAAAAGTTGGTTTTTTTAACCGTTTTTAGTTATAATATTTTTTTATTTGATTACATACAAATTCGAATTTTGTCTTTATTTTTTAATGTAGTTATTTGAGTTATTTTGACGTTAAAATTATTTTAACATTAAGTGGTTTTTTTTGTATTTCCTTATAAGGCTTTGGTGTAAAACCGAAATTTATTATAAACGGAGTGGTTTTAATACTTTTATGGTGGCTGGTATTATAAGTTATTTAAGCGATTGGTAATTTTTTAACTGACTTATTTTATTCGTAATTAATATAATATCGTAGGTATATTTTAAATATTTAATTTTATTTTTTTATTTACCCGTTTGTTTAGGGTCGAAACGTATTAAATAGTTTATAATTTAAACTAATTTGTATTATTAGGTTTTGCTAAAATTTAAAGGTAAATATAATTTTTTTTATTTAAGATAATTTCGTATGGTAATTTATATATACTAAAAACGTTTTTGAAAAAAAATATATGCTATTTATTCGGCGTTTGTATTTTTGTTATAAGGTAAAAAATAAGAAAATTTTATAAATCGATTAATAATTATAAAAATGCTATCGTAATATATGCCCGTAATTAGGTTTTTTAATAAAAAAAGTTTAATAATAAAATTTATCATGATAAAGTTTTACAGTTATTTTGCGACTAATAATAGTTATAATTTTTTATAAGGTTTATGTCGTCGTATTTTTATTTTAGCGTAAATACTATATTAACGTTTAAATTTTTGTATTACCTTTTTTATTTTGGAAAAATTGTATATATGCCGGAGGCGTTTTAGAGTTTTATAGATCCTTAGGTATTTATATAGTAGGTGTTCGTATATTTTTCGTACCAGATTTTTTTAATATTTTTCGGGGATTTGTAATTTGTTTATTTTTTTAAGTAAGTTATCGTTATATATCTTAATTCTTTGGTATATATTTAGGGGTATTGCCCGTATCGTCGTAATTTGTCGCGGGCGTTAAATACTTTTTAGTAGTAATATCGAAAATTATATAATTAACTTTAATTATTTTTTTAAAAATCGAGTCGTTTGTTAAAATTATCGGCTTTATTATTTTTAGAATTTTTACGATATATAATAATAATATCGTATTTTGCTAATTTTTTTAAGTAACGGAATTATCGTATTGTAAGTTTTTTAGTCGTAATAAACCGAGTAAAATTTTTTTAATCCGTATAAACCTTAACCTGATATTAGTTATTTTTAAGGAAATATTTGAATTTATAAAATATTTTAATAATAATTAAGAATTTTTTGTCGGAAATAACATATCGTAATTTGGGTTTTTGTAATTTGTAAAAAAAAAAGTAATAAGGTGTAATATATTTTAATTATTTCGTTATTTAATTATTACGTTTAAAGCATAATTGAACGCGTTAATATTTAGTTTTATTAGGTAATCTAAGTCGTATACAATTAATAATAATTAATTTGTAATAGTTTTTTTTCATTTTTAACGTTTATTAAAACTTTTTTTGGGTAAATTTATTTAAAGGTATTATTATCCGGTTAAAGTTTTTTATAAATTTTTAATAATAATTGGTAAATTTAAAAAAAGTTTATATTCCCTTAATAGTAATAGGCGTTATTTCATTTCGTATTATAATAATTTTCTTAAGATTTATTTTAATATATTTAAAAATAAGAATATGACTTAAATATTTTATTTTTTGTTTATAAAATTAACTTTTTTCTATATTAATTAATAAGTTAACGTTTTAAAGTAATTATATTATCTTATAAACGTATTTCTTATATTATTTTTAGTTTTTGAAAAAATAAAAATATCGTTAAAATAATATATTATGAAAATATTAAGGTGTTTTTAAAGAACGTAATTAATTATACGTTAGAAAATAGTAAGTACGTTAGTAAATTTTATAAGGGTAATTAAGTATTCGTAAAAACCGTATTTAATCCGAATTAAATTGTATTTATTTTTAAATCGAAAACGGTAAATTATTATATTTCATGGAAACGATTTTTGATTTTACTAATTAAGAGTAATAGCATTTAATTTTTAATAGCAATATTATTAAACTATTAGTAATTTATAACTAATCGTAATTTGCCATTTTCGTAAATACGAAAAATATAAGGTAATTAATTAATCATTTAAATAATCGAATTCATTGTTTTTTCAATCGATTTTCCAGGTATTTTCGGAATATATATAATTCCGTTTTATTAAAATTATAAATAGGATAAAATTTAGTTAATGCTTTTTTTAAGATAATTTTATAGTTTTATTTATTATGTTTTAGTAATTTCGTTTCGAATTTTTTTCGAAATAAGCGCTTATATTTATAATATTATAGTAATATGTTAATTAAGTTGTTTAATTTTTAAGGTTATTAGTATAAATTATTATTTAGTTATTATAATTTTGTTTTAAAGGTAATAATAATACGTCGTATTTATTTATAATATTTATTTTTTTTGTATTATGTTTTTATAGGTGGTAAGGTTTTTATCGTATTTTTATGCCGGTATTTATTATTATCTTCGATCGAATATTAAAAGTTTTATCGTTATTTATCGTTAGGTTATAAAAAGAATTTTACTTAATTAATTACTTAATTAATTAAAGGGTTATATTAACGTAATTATGTTTTTTCTAAAATTATATTGTAATTTTTTAGCAGTATAATATCGAAGTTAATTGTTATATGTTTTTTTAAAGTTAAAATATTAAAGTGATTAATTTCGCGTGTAATTCTTTTATTATCGTAAAAAAATAGTTAACCTTTGGCGGTATTCGCAATATAAGGGTTTTTCTTATATTTCTATAATAACTTAAGTTAGTTAAATACCTTAGACGTAAAATAGCTATTTTCTAAAGCTTCGTTATCCATTATAACAGTATATTAATAAATCCTAATCCGTATTTTTAAAATAATAAAGTTATTATTATTCCTTATTACTGTTAAAGCTTTTTTTGAGAGTTTTCGTTGATTTTTTTAAGTTTTGCTAGTTTACGGCTTTTTTATAAGTGGTTTTTTTCGTTTAGGTATTATTTAAGTTAAAATATTCGTTTTTTTAAATCGTTCATCCGATCCTGTAATTATTTAATAATATGCTATTATTGTTCGGTTTATTTTTTTAATTAATAAATACGCACTTTATATTATTTTATTTTATTACGGAATTATATAATTCGGTTTTTTTGTAATTTAGTTTTTTTTCTCTTCGGAGCATTTTTTTTATTTATTACTGTATTTTTTAATTTTATTAAGTAAATTATTTTTTTATAATATGGACCGTATTTTATGTAAGGGTGTTTTTATTATTTCCTCATAATTTTTTCGTAAATTGGATAAAAATTACCAAATTTCCTTTTTTTATTAACGTTTATCGTAATAATTATTTAAAGATGGAGATCGGTTATTTGTTGTCGTATAGTTAAGTTAAGCCCTTTGAAGGTTATTTTATTTTTTAAGTTATGTATATATTATTCGTAATAATAAAAAGGGTTTTTTTATAAGTATTATTTTTCTAAGGGGCAGTTTTATTAGGCTGTTCTCTAATTAATTTTTTTTAAGAATTAATAATATAAAAGTGTTAATATTATTATTTATTTTATTTGTTTTTTTTAAATTTTATTCAGAAAATCGATTTTTTTTTTAATTATTTTTGCAATACGTTTATAAATAAATCGTTTCCATTTTTCGTGATTAGGGTATTATTGATGTCGGCAAAGAAAAGCATATTTCCGTTCGTAACGGTTTAAGGTATCGGAATAAATTAGTTTAATTTATTTTTGGTGTTTTTTTAATTATTTTTTTATGGTTTAATATAATTGTCGTTAATTCTTTTTTGTTATATTCGTAAAACGGGTGGCGTAGGTTTTATTTATTCGAGGGGTTCCGAAAAACTTTCCCTTTTTCGTATTATAACAACAGTTTTTCCTTTTGTGTTATTTAATAATTTTCTGATAAGTATTAAGGTTTATGGTTTATTTTGTCGAAATTTTTTAGATAATTTGCATTTAAGAATATTATAGCCTATTTTGTTATAATTTTAGCACTTAATTTGTTAATTGTTTCTGCGCTAAATATTCCTAAGTTTTATAAGTTTAGGTTTAATTCCATATAACGTTTATTATTACCGAAATACGCTAATATTAACGTAATAACGGAATTTGTTATTATATTTTCCTTTACCATTACAAATTCGTTAAGCGTATTGTCGATCATTATAATATAATCGGTTAAATATTTTAGTTAATTTTCCTTAAATAATTTCTTTTAGAATTCCTTTTTTAGGCCGTCGAAAAATCGGGCTACTAATATTTCTTATCCTTAATCAAGTTTTAAGAAAAATTAAATTAACTTACTGCTATAACTAAAAGTAAATCCTTTTTATCATAATTATTAAATTTTAAAAATCCCTTTTCGTTTTTTCATTTATTATTCTGAAAATTTTCAAAAAAATTTATTCAAATTTTTTATAATTGTTATAAATTTGTATTACCTCCGGGTTTTGTTATTCTAAAAATACCGTAACGTATTTTCTTATAGCAAATTTAAATTAAGTAGCCGTATAACCTAAAAATTGGCCGGCGGCAAATTTAATACGTAAGGTTAACGTAATAAATCGAATTGAAAAATATTTAAAGTAAAATCAATATTAAGTAAGAAATAATTATAACTTAATAAACGTTTTATTAAAAGGTTTAGGCTTAAAAAGTTTTAATATTTCTTTTAATTTTTATTAAATACTATTTAGATAAGCTATTTTATACTAATAAATCCTTTTTCGGGTATCTAACGTATTTATTTCAAAAAAGCCCGGGTAACCTAAAATGTCGAAATAAGCTCCGAATTATTTCGTTTAAATTATCCGATACGTTAATATACAAAATTCAAACGTCGAAAGACTTTTTCCTTAATCAAAAAAAATAATTATTCCTTTTTATCCAAATCTATATTATTATCTTTAAGAACTTCGTAAACGGGTTATTTGCTAATAAATATATTATCGAAATATTGCTTAAAGTTTAACGGTATTACTAAAAAAAAAATTACAACGTATAACGGCTAAGCAAATTAACTAATTATTAAACCTAAGTCGACGGGTTTATATTAATAAAATATTGTGAAAAATTAAGTAATAAAATAACTTAATTACGTTTCGTAATATTAAAGATATTTTAAATAACGAAATTATATTGCAAGCTGCTGTTATTTATAGATAAAAGACGTCTTATATATTTATTAATAGCTTTTAATCGATTTATCAAATCCTTATAAATCTATAATCGTAACTTTAAATAAATTTATTAAATTCCCATAAATTTATAGTCGTAACTTTAAATGGATTTACTAAATCCTCATAAATCCATTTCACGTAACTTACCCCATTTGGATCCTGTTTTACGGTCTCGCCAAGAGACCGTCTTCCGAGGTCCGACCAGTTATGTCATAATACCTAACGCGTTTCATAGCGCGTTATATAAGTAACAAATTTGCCATATTTTCAATATGCTTATGCCGGATAAAGAATATTCGCGTATTTAAATTAAAAATTCGTTCGATAATCGATTTCTTTTCGGTTGGCGTTAGTTTTTACAAATTGGGTACGGTATCGAACCGGGCGTATTTACTATTAACTCGTATTATTAAAGTAATAAATAGGATTTAATGAAATAAAATCAAGTTTTTTTAACTAAATTTAAGGTTTCGTTTTTTAGCTTTAACGGCTAAGTTTATTTTCGTTTTATAAAATATATTATCTTTTCATAAAATATTTTTATTCGTTAAATATTTAAGCTTATTATTACTTTATGTATTAATTTTGAAAAATAAATCGTTTACCTCGTTTTAAACGTTAATTATACTAGCAATTATCGACTTTTATCGCTTTTAAGATATATTAATTAAATATAATAAAGTGTTAAAGTTTAATAATTGTATTTTAACGTTATTTATAAATTTATTATAAAATATATCGATTAAATTATACTCTTTATCGTTAATTTATCCGGTCTTAGCTATAAGTTTTTTGAAACTATAACGTACTTCGACGCTAATCTTTTTTGTTAGAATTTTTAAAATTTCTAGGCTGCTATACGTTTTTCATCAGAGTTCTTTAAATTAGCCTTAATTTTTCTCTCGATATTATTATTACAGTAAAAAAAATTTAATTAATACCTGCCTTTTTATCGTTTTCGGCGTTACGTAAGTAATTTTTAAAAATAAGCTTAGATTAATCTAAAGTCTTTATTTTAAAAAAGGCTAATATTCTAAGAATTTAATCATAAAGTTACAAAACGTCTGGAAACGTAAATATAAGCATATTTAAGTAAGGAAACTTTAAACATTTTTTTTATCGTATAGTTCCAGTTTTTAAACCTTAATGGTTACTATATTAGTTTAAATATTAATCGCTTTAGTTTTAGCTAATAAATATATATCTTTAAGACCTAGACCTTCGCCTAAAATTATTAAATACTTATATTCTATTTTCTGGTCAACATTTTAATAGAAGATATTACTTAAAATTTAACGTTACTATAAAATAAAAACTTAGAAGATATAATAGCTAAGTTAATTAATTAATTATTAATTCTAAACGTACGGGTTTATAATAACGAAAATATTATATTATTTAAATAAATTAAATAATAACTTAAGTACGTTTTGTAAAATTTAAAATATTATATCATTTAAAAAAGAAAATAGTAACTTCAATAGGTCTTATAATATTAATAATATTTTAGGTAATAAAGTTATATTATAAACTATCGTTACTTTTTTATAAAAATTAACGTAATTATATGCGATAATACGGTTATTATTATTTTCGTAAATTTCGTAAATTTCGTAAAATCCTAACGATTTTGGATATCGTCAATCTAGCAAGATCCTAATAATCCAGTTATATAAGCGTATATTCTACTCGTTTTTACCATTCCTAGACGTGCTAAGCGTGTTAAATTATAACACTGCGACCGTTTACTTCCTAACGCGTTTTAATTTATATTATACTCATCTTGTAAAAATTAAAGCCGACCGATAAGAAAATAATTATTCACATAATCCTTAACCTATATTCGCGAGTATTTCCTATCCGTCTTTATTATTAAAAATATACGTTATAAAATACGTTTAAAAAACGCATTATAAAACGTATTAAAAAACGCGTTAAAGGACGCGTTATAGGGAGCTTCGCGAGGTATATAATAAGGTGTATCGGATTTAATCTTATAATAATTTCAAACTTACGTAATTATACGATTAAATAAAGATTTCTTAATAAAAGAAATATTTGTTAAATAGGATGAACGAACCTTTTAGGCGGCGGAAAGGTCGTGGTAAAAGTTTATCGCCAATAATTACCAAAAATAATGAGTTATATACAGGTTAGTAAAATGTGATAGTAATATAACGTTTATAATAAGCCTTAATATAATACTTACATTCGTCGGAAAGCTGTAAACGTAGTTTGTAATGAAATACTGGTTTAATTTAAGTTAATTTAAGATGTATTACTAGGACGTGCTAAAAAAGTCTCTCGCTTTTATGTTTAAAACGTTATAAACTTTTAAAATTAAATAAGTAAAAGTTATTTATTACACAGAAAATTTAATAGTTAGAAAAGAAGATTTCGTTTATTTTTAAAGTTAAATAATACTATAAATTAATAATAGTTCAAGGGAAATATAAAGAAGTATTATTATTATTATTACAAGTTATTTACATTTAAAGTTTATAATTTCTAACGAGTTGATTATAAACTAAGGCTATCTTATAAATAGAAAAGAGTTACTTACAAGGATTTGTATAAGAAAACGTATAAGATAAGCTTATATAAAAATTTAAAAAACTTAAAATATCTTTTTTAAGAATATATATATTCTAGGTTTATATTTTTAATAACAGTTAGAAAAAATCATGATTATCAATCATCGATTATAAAGCCTGTTATTTATTATTAATTTTTATTATTTATAATGAACCTATGGGTGAATAATAGAAAGGTTTAGAAGATTTTGAAAGACTTTACCACCTTCGCTACCTCGAATATGAGTAGACACACTATTTCCCGGGGCTAAACTCTGGATTCTTAAAGCACGGTACTCGCGAAAGACTTGGCAGGGGTACGTTGCGACTCACTCGGTGCTCAGGCGGTTGATGTGCCCGGTGACCTGGCTCATGTGCTGGGCTGCTTGGCGCAATTGCTCGGTCAGCTCGGTCAGCTCGGTCAGCTCGGTCATCTGCTCGGATAGAACTTGACGAGAAGTCTCAAGGGTGTAGCCCGTCTCCGCCGAGTCAACAAGATGCTGAAACGAGCCAGCGCTGATGCTCTGGCTGTCATCCCGCCGGGTGTCTGGTTTTATTCCGCCGTGCCATAGGTCTACCTACATTCGTCACGCTCAGTCTCATCGAACGCGGGATGACCGAAGCCCTGCTCGCAGAATAGGTGCCTTACAGGCCCTTGGTGATCTAGGCTTTGCACTACCTACCCACCCACGCTAAAATTTCCACCCTCGGGTACCCGTGGGTGGGTAAAAGTCTGCGTAGGTGGTTAGCAGTGCTGGGTAGAACGAAACTACCCACGGACTAACCACCCGTGGGCACCTAAAATGTCGAATGTACTCATAATATCGATAACGTTTTCGATTTAAATGGAATATCGGAATTTTTTATTGGCTAGTCTCCTCTTTTTCATGGGTAATTCCGTAGGCGCGAATATTTTAACGATAATACGGATTAGTACGTAGATTAGTACGCGTTCAAAAATACCCACGGGTACCCGTGGGTAGTTAGTTCTTGACTGGGTAGTCGTGGGTAGTCCGTGGGTACCCATTGCAAACCCTAGGGTGATCATGACGCGCAGCCTCTGCAATAATCGACAAGAGGGAGGAACACCCGTTGCGTCGGATCGCCGTGCAGCGCGAGGAGTTCCTCCGGAGTATCCATCCCTGTGGAGTATCCATCGATGCCCCATTCCACTCCCTACTCGGAATAGATAGGTGTGCTGACCCACAGCATAGTAAAGATATACTCTAAGCCCATGGCATGACATCGGGCTATAATCTACAATTCCTGGGCCGTGAGTTACTGCGTAACTATTGTCTTCTTGTATAGGGGTTGCTGTTGATACCAGATGAATAGCTTTTATTGAACAGGCTAGCGTTGAAAAAGTGGCCGATATATGAAAAGCCAGCTAAACAACTGGAGCTTGAATACTGCCATACATCGTCGATCGAGGCGCCATCCGCTGCAATGAGCTGCCAATGGAGACACAGCCATTTGACGAGCCCTGTCGCCGATGCCATACTCTAATGCATGCAGGCTGCGCCGCGGCCAAAGCATCTTCAAGCTACCAAGTTCCCATATGCAGGCAAGTGGCTGGCGTAAGATACTCGTGCAATACGATCCCCAGCCCTTTTAGGGTCTTTTAAGTTTTTCAGAAGCCCTTCCCCTCGTTTCCTTTATCCTCACCTTCCGTCAAAGTGCTTTCCTCCCACAAAGTCAATTTTTACCGCCCTCTCACCATGGGGTCGAACATCAATGACGAGCTCGTAACGAACCGCGCTGCTAGCACCGAAGCCGCCCTCCTGGCTGAAAAGAACTTTTCGGCAAAAAACTACCAATCGCTCCCCATCGTCTTCGCCCGCGCCCAGGGTGCCTCTGTCTGGGATCCCGAGGGAAATCATTATCTCGACTTCCACTCTGCTTCAACTGCCCTTAACCATGGCCATTGCCACCCGAAGCTCGTCGCAGCGCTTGTTGACCAGGCATCACGACTGACCCTGACCTCTCGCGCCTTCCACAACGATATATACCCCCAATTCGCGGAGTTTATGACCAAGCTCTTTGGCTATGACAGGGTCCTGCCGTCGAGTACTGGCGCAGAGGCTTCTGAAACTGCAATCAAGGTCGCGCGGAAATGGGCTTATAAGGTCAAAGGTGTTCCGCAGGACGAAGCTATTGTTCTTGGTGCTGCAGGTAACCACCATGGACGGACAGTGAGTAGTATACTGGCTTGACTTAATGAAATAAGATTGTAGGTGTACTTTGTTAACATTGATATTTTGTCTTATAGTTGGCCTCGATCTCTTTGGCCTCCGATGGAATGTCGCGTGAAAACTACGGTCCATTGGTTCCCAATATCAGCTGCTCAATTCCGGGAACCGACAAGTTGATCGCATTCAATGATAAGGCAGCGCTACGAGATGCCTTTGAGGCAGCGGGCTTCAACCTGGCAGCCTTCATGATCGAACCAATCCAAGGAGATGCAGGCGTCATTGTAGCCGATGATGACTATCTCCAAGAGGCAAGAGCCCTCTGTGACAAGTATAATGTTCTCTTAGTCTGTGATGAGATCCAGACTGGCATTGCGCGGACTGGAAAGCTGCTTGGTCACTACTGGAGTGGAATCAGACCTGACATGGTGCTATTAGGCAAGACCATGACAGGTGGCATGTACCCAGTCTCCTGTGTTTTAGGAAGTAGCGATGTGATGCTTACCGTCGAGCCCGGAACCCATGGCTCAACTTATGGTGGTAATCCGCTCGGGGCGGCAGTTGCTATGCGTGCTCTCCAAGTCGTCGAGGAGGAAAACCTGGTCGAACGCGCAGATCGTCTTGGTCACGCCCTTCGTAACGGTTTGACAGCTATCCAGGCCCAGACTCCAGGTCCTATTATCCAGACGGTCCGCGGTAGGGGGCTGCTCAACGCGTTCGTCATTAACCAGTCCAAGACCAATGGACATACGGGCATAGAGCTGTGCGAGCTGATGAAACGGAAGGGTCTTTTAGTAAGCAACCACTTTCCTGTTCTCCGCAGCTGTTCATTTGGTATACCTGGCTAAAGCCTCTTGTCTGCAGCTGAAATCGAGCCGGACAGGCGTCATTCGCATAGCGCCTCCCCTTGTCGTTTCCGACTCTCAACTCAGCCAGGCGCTCGGGATTATCAAGGAATCCATACAGGAACTTCTCGCTCTCCCCGTAGCTGCCTAGGACAATACCACCTCTTGAGAAGATAGGACTCGCGGACAGTGACATCGGAGAAACATGCTAGAGAGATATCCGTCCGTGTATAACAATCTCACGGTGCCATACCAATTACGAATGATACTATGGGAGCAATAACTACAATCACTGGGACGTCAAGAGCTGCAAAGAAAATAGAAAATAAGCTATTAATCAGCTCTCCGCGAATGTAGGCACGCTTGAATGTAAGAATTCGATTTATTCTTTCTTTTAAACGCTAATAATTAATTCGATAATAACGTATTTTTAACCGTATATAGTAAATTATTAGTACTTACTTTTATATAGTTTTCAATTCGTTTATTATTTCTTTATTACCTTTTATTTTTACTATTATTAATAGTACTAGTCATATTATTGTTCGGGTTTTATTAAACCTTAAAATATCTCACATAGCCGTTATTATGAGATTTGTATTACGTTTATTTTTTGTCGCTACAGCTGTAGCTGCTTTAGTAATATATTTTCTATCAACGCACTTATATTTTATAATTACTATTATTATCTAATTAGCTCTTATATTATTTTTTACAGCTGAAATTAATTAATTTATAGCTGAAATCGTTTACGAAGTGGGTTATTTAACTGATATTAACTACCTGCCCCTCTGTTTTAATTCTAGGAGTGTTATTATAAAGTTAGGCCATTTTATAGCAAAGGTAATGCTGTTACGGCTGCACCTTAGCCATAGCGCCACCAGGGCAAAAAGATCAGTGGAATGATCGCAATTCTTGGCAATCATTCTTGGTGCTACAGCTGTATATGTACTGGAGCTGTCTACGGTGGACAAGGCCGTGACAAATGCAGGGTATATTTTTAAGCAATATCTTTTACTTTTGGAACCTTTCAAGATTATATATAGTATTAGACAGCCCTCTTAGCCTGAATATATTAAGATGTAATATAACTTTTTTTAACTTTTATCCGACTCCTCGTTTCAACTATAGCGTTATTATTATTACTTATTAAGTAATTTTCGAATATATTATTATCTCGAAACTATAAAAACTTTTCATTATCTTAATCTCATAGTTATAACGGTGATAATAACTGTCGTATTTAATAATTACCCTTTTATTTATATAGGGTGTTTAAGTTTATACCTATATTTATTAAAGTTATAATATATTAATAATACCTTTATATATACATAAATTATATACAACTTGTAACCGTAATATATCTTAAACATATTTTATATCTTAAAGATTTATAAGATGTACAGTAAGGGGCCAAATTAATCCGGTCCACTTCGAAAATCACACTAAAAACAGCGATTTTACTACTTTTTCAATTAGCCATAACTTTGCAAATAAAACTCATAAAAATAAGCGAACTTAATTGTTTTATAGATAATTACAAACAATCGCAAACGGTCTAGGGTTGGCTTAAACGGAATTGTAAAACCTTTCAAACTGTAAAAGTTACATAACGTTGAATGCAAATTAAAGTTGAAATTCTTTGTTCCCCATACAAAATCTGGTCCATTTTGTATGGGAACCAAGGATTTTTCACGATCTCATACAAATATCTTAATTAACCTTTTACATTTTAAAAGATTTTACAAATTTGTCTAAGTAAGCCCCAGGTCGTTTGTAATTATCTATAAAACAATTAAGTTCGCTTATTTTTATGAGTTTTATTTGCAAAGTTATGGCTAATTGAAAAAGTAGTAAAATCGCTGTTTTTAGTGTGATTTTCGAAGTGGACCGGATTAATTTGGCCCCTTACTGTAGAATTATATTTATAAATCGCATCTAATAAGCCTTTACTTTATGAAGATTTACATCCTTTTAAGTTAATATCGAACGCATTAATTATGTTTAATAAAGTAAGACTATTGGCCGAATTAGTTTTTAGATTTTTTAAACTATAAGGATATAGTATTATACGACATATCTTATTTATTAATCGTACTTTAAAACGGTTGTATATATATTCCTTTTTATTAATACGAAAGAAATAAAAGAAATTTATTTAAGAATTAGATTAAGATTTAGCCCGTAGGTCAAACTAATAAAAGCTGTTAAAACTTTTCGTTACGAAGTTAATAATATAATTTTAAGGTAACGTCTTATATATACAAGCGAGCTATATATATGAGCGAGCTGTCTTTTTTAGCCATTTTAATTACTTATCTTTAATCTTTTATTTCTTAATATTAATATTATAAAACGCCTAATATAAGAAGCGAGAATAAATCTAACTATTTAGATAAGAAAATAAGATCTAAAATTTAATTATAAAAAGCTTATTTTTACTTTTAAAGTTTTACGCTTCACTTTAATATACCGTTTTAATAATAAATATGCCCGAGCTGATATTACCCCTTTTTATACGAAAATTAACGCTAACTAAAAGAAAAATCGAATATTAATTAAACTTTTAACTTATATACGCGAACTTTTTTAATTTAGTTTTAACATATTAAAAACATAGCTAATATGTTACTTACTTAGCGCGTCGCGGAACGCGTTAAAATTAACTAGTCGTAGAATTTTACTAAATGACTAACATTATTTTAAAACGCGTTTACTTCGAAAAATTAACTATTAAAAGAATTTATACGAAAATTGAAAGATATTTCGCAAATAATTCAAGTTTATTCTAGCTATTATTATAAAATATATTATTTTATAAAGGAATATTTATAGTTTTACCAACACTATAATTTTAACATGATTTTTCATAAGAATAAATATTATAATTATTAATACTAAAAAAGTGAACTATATAAATAAATTTAATAAACGAATAAAGAATAGGTTATTACTCTCTAAATTACTAAGTTTTAAAATTAAGTTAAATTATTATTATAAAGAAACTTCTTAAAATATTAATTTTATAACAACTTGTTATTAATAAGGGATTTAACAATCGCATTAAATAATAATAGTTAAAAACGAACGAATTAAACTTAAAATAAGTTTAATATTTTTATTAATATATTTGAACGTATATAGAAAAATCAATAGAATCTTTTATTTTTTAATAATTATGGGCATTATTATTTAATATTATTTGAAAAATATTACTTTAATTACAATATTATTACATTTTACATACTCGTATATTTTTCGCATAAGTGGTAATTTTCTAACGCAACTTCTTTTTCTTTTTTAAACCGCGTTTATTTATTTTATATTAATAGCTTAATACGAGGTTATTATACTTTTATCGTTGAAAAAACTTCTTTATCTGTTTTTACAACGTATTTAAAATTGTTATAATATTCGATAATTCTATACCAGGATTTGAAAACAATAATCTTTTTTTTGATCTTAGTATCGTTTTTTTCGAGCTTAAAACTTTTTTAATTGTATTTACGCTTACCGTTTTCCAGTTAACCTTCGCCGGTTTTATTTCCCCGCTCTTAAAAACCTTCAATAATATCCGTAAAATAATACAACAAGGACGATATTTGTAAACAAGAGATTGAAAATCACCAAGGTAGCTCGCTAATAAAAATACTTAAATCGGTTAATTTTATAACGTATTAAACAAGCGAGCGAGCCATTTTTTCTAAATTCTTAACCGTTTAACTTTATTTATAAAATTGTTAATATTAATAATATTAAACGTCTTATAAAAAATAAAAATAAACTTAACTATCCAGAGTAAACTACGATACTTAAAATTTAGCTTTAAAAAGTTATATTTTATATACGATGTCACCGAATATGCTTTAAACGCCCGATATTACTGTCGATACGCCCGAGCCGATATTATCCCCAATTCGCAAAATTTAACGCCGACCGAAGAAAAACCGATTATCGAGCAAATTTTCGATCTAAATGTGTGAAATTTTCCTATCCGGCTATAATACATTGAAAATATAACAGATGTATTACTTATTTACCGCGTTATAAAACAAGTTAAGATTAAATAAAAGTCGAAATTTATTAAACGGAAAAAGAACTTAAAACGGGTTTAAATCGGACGATTAATTATTCTTAAGTTTTATGCGAAAATATAAAAACATTATATAAATAATTCGAATTTATTCGGATTATTATCGTAAAATACAATGTCGTAAAAAGTGATATTTATAACTTCGACGAAATTAAAGTTTTAATAAAGTTTTATATAATGATAAATATAATAATTATTAATAATAAAGAATTATAAAAAGCTTATATAAATTTTATATAAAAATATAAATGAATTATACTTATTTAAATTATTAATTTTTAAAGTTAGGTTATATCGTTATTTATTATTATAACGGGAAAAGATTACCTTAAAGTTTAGTTCCGTAATAACCTATTATTAATTAATTAAAAAATCGCTTTAAAATACATTGCGTATTTTAATAAACCTATTCGAGCGCGTACGAAAAAATAGAAATATCTGCTTATTCTTAACGGCTACGGAAACTACTATTAAGTAAACTTGGAAAAATATTACGCTAATTACGACATTATTACGTTTTTTATACTTACATAGTCTTTATAATCGCTTTAACCTTTTAACAGATCTTATTTTTAATTTTAAAACGTTTATATATATTAAAAACTTAATCTATTATCATGATACCTATTTTGCTAAAAACAAAAATCCTTACGAGCTTTTATAACACGTTCAAAACTACCATAACGTTTAATAATATCAAATCCGAATTCGTAAAAGTTAATCTGCTTTTATTTAATTGTAATAGCGTTTTTTTAAATTCGAAATTTCTTTAATTACACCTACGCAAACTTTTCTCATATTTACCTTTACAAATTTAATTCTCTATTCTATAAATGCCTTTACAAATATCTATAATATAATAAAATAAAAAGGCTATTTATAAAAAGAAATTAAAAATTATAAAAGTAACTCGCTAACAAAAATCGTTAAATCGGTTAATCTTTTAATTAAAAGTTAACTACTACTTTAATATTAAATTACTTTCCTTAAACAAAAAGCCGCTTAACTACGCGAAACTAACTATATCTTTAGCAAACGATAGAAAACTAAAAACAAATGTTTTTTAAAAATAAAAATACTTATTATATAAAAAATATACGTTTCTAGCTGAAAAAAGAGAGGTAATAAAAATCTATAAAGAACAACAGCTAAAAATGATCGTTGTAAGAATTTTAAAATGAAAAAAAGAAAATATAACGTTTATAACAAGCGCGAACATAATATGCGTACTTATAGTAAAATTATAAATACGTTTAATAAAAGAAAAATCTATCCAATTTAAAATAAGTTAATATATTATAATTAAATAATTTGAAGTTGTTATTACGAAATGTTAAAAAAAAGTTCGTTTAACTTATATATCTAACGAGCTTATATAGTACGTTATTCTTTTTCTTTTTAAACTTAATATGTAATATTTATTTGTTATATTTAAAAGCATATATATACGTTAGCGATCGTTAAGCTTATTAATATCTTGTATATTTATATTTAATTCTTATTTGATATATAGTAAGAAATTGAAAGTTCTTAAATAAAACTCTTTTCGAAATTATTTAAAGCTATATTTATCTTTTCGCGTATGAACGTACTATTAGTCCGAATAAGCCTTATCATTATAATAAATCTAAAAATAAACTCTAAAGGTATATAAATTTTAAAAACGATTTCAAATCAAGTAATTATTAGAAGAACTATGTAAACTCTTCCAAATGAGTAAGTAGGGGTAATCTGCTAAAGATGGAAGTTTAATAGAAGTTAAAAAGCAATTTAGCGATCTTAAAAGTGAAGAAACGGTGTAAATCGGTAGAGATTTGGGCAAGATATGAGGGAGTAACGTTGTTATTATTAGCGGAGGCTATATGTAGAAGGAGCTTATAACCTATAAGAATTCGAGACGCAAGGCGAGGCTACCCGGAAAAACGCGAGGAGACTTTTGTATGCAAAAATATATGAGAAGGGCCTTAATGAAGAAAGTGAGAAATCTCAGTATGCGTCGTAGGTGTCTTATTGATACTATATTAAAGCTATAAATTTCTAATAACAGCTAGAGGAAAGCAGGGCTATATATATTCGTAAATAACTACTTTGTTTAGCGGCTTATTCACTTTTTCATCTATCATTTTCATTATTTTCATTTTTAATTAGGTGGTAAATAAGAGAAAGATATGAAAAGATGTGGAAAGCCGCGTAAACAAAGTTCTAAATTGGGCCCCTTTTTGCCACCTCGTATAGGAGATGTGGACCCACATTTCCGGAGGAAACCTCCGGATTCCTAGATTGAACAACTATTAAGACGTCAACTTACTCCCTTAGTTCCGGATTCTTCATGAACTACTCATCATCCCGTTATTCATTCCAGTCAACCCATCTAGTTAAGTTTATGTGGGCTCTACCGCATCCCCGACAGCTCCCACAACTTCGCAGTCTCCATCTTCATGAAATCACTAACATCCAAAACCTCCGTCTCCTCCCCACAAATCCTGTCCTCGCTATCCAACGGGAAAAACATATGAACCGCCTTCATCATGGCAGTCTTATCCGACCATGTCCGGGGAACAGATTCGTGCTCTCCCAAAACCCTCAACACAGTCGGCAATTGGTACGCAGGGAGGCCCATGTTCGTGGCCAGATCGTTTCGGATAGCCCATAAATCCACTCTCTTATCATCAATATCATTGTCGCTCTTGTGAAACCGCACGAGCGCGGCTGTCCGCGTGTCACACTGTGGATCTGCGACTGGCATGATATACCCCTCTGCGACGTATGGAAGTGCGGTTAGGGCAGCCTCGACTTGTCCTCGAGGAACTTTGTAAGTGTAGAATTTGAATACTGTCACGGGACAATGATTGTCAGCTGAGGCAGGAAAGCAAGAAAGAGGTGGGAATACTGACGATCCATATTTGCCCTTCCTTTGAAGATGTACCGTCCGTCTTGGAGGACTGCCAGATCTCCAGTCTTGAAAAATCCTTCGGGGTCTAAACGTTTTGCCGTGGCATTGGGGGAGTTCAAGTACCTGCAGTAGAACGTTGGTTAGTGCGTTCTATTACGTCAACAAAAGATACTTCTACACACCCGAGGAATAAAGAAGGCGTCTTGACAAGGACCTCCCCTTCGTCGCCTTCAGATAACTTCATAATCACATTCGGAAGTGGTGTTCCCAAGTCATCCTGGTCACAGCTATTAGCCATATCCACAGCGGCTCAGAGCCAACGGGCACTGGCAATGGCGATGCCGATGTCTCACCTCTGCACTCCCCAACTCCATATCGCAAACAGCTATCTCCTGCGTCTCCGTAGACCCATACTGCTCCTTAAGCGGCCGACCTCCACGCATCTCTCGCCAGAACTCTTTAATTCGACCCGAGAGCATGGCACCCGTTGCGCAAGCATCGCGGAGGTGCTGCGCCCCCTTCACATACTCACCAACAACATCCTGCGGCAACTTGACGGAAATATGCTTCTGGAAATACGTCATCATCCCATACCAAAAGGTCGGAGACAACACGATCTTGGTAGCCGTTTGCTCCCGCAGCTTCTCCCAGATCAGGTTATAGTTTCGCCCGAAGTTGTGGACCTCGACCCGGATGCCTGTCAGCAGCATCTGAAATAGCTTTGTGAAGTAGATCGACCAGAATGCACCGCGCGGGATAACGCAGAGCTCGTCGTTTGGCTCGGGTGCTTCATCTTGTCGGGCGTACTTGTTTATTGTTCGGCGGGCGTGCAGGACGCCCTTGGGAGGTCCGGTTGTTCCTGATGTGAAGAATAGTATACTTGGGGTTTCTTCGGACACTGCGAGGGCTGGATCAAGAGTATAGCTTGCGACTGGAAGGAGATTGCGGTCGGCGTCGGCGTCTTCATTGCTCTCGATGATAAGAGAAGGGATCTTGACTTCATCTTTGATCTGCGTAGCGAGACTGGCCAACTCCGAGGTGGCAAGGAGATATCGTGCATCACATTGCCGAAGAATGTGCGACGCTTCGGCAGGGAGCGCACCTGTTGCTGTTGTTTGTAAAAGCACGTTGTTAGCTACCTTTGCTTCCAGTCAAAGCATATTTTATAACGGGGACCTTACGCATCGGCACGACTACTCCACCAATTGCCAGAACAGCAAGAACCCCAACGATAAACTCATATCCATTCGGGGCCAAGAGAGCAATATAGAAACCACCGGGGCGGTCTAGCGTAGACCTGTTGAGGAGTGCTTGTAGCTTCTGTTTTAGTTTTACGGTGCCATCGAGGATTTGACGGTAGCTGAACTGTGTGCCACGGCTGCAGTCATTGACGATGATCTTCGAATCTCTTTGCGTGGCTATTCTCAGGAGTCTGGAGAAGAGAACGTCGTCGGGAAGGGTAGGAGCTGAAACCATCATGCTTGCAAGGGTATGCAGATATAATGATTGAGGTGTATGAGCTCAGGAACCACTGGTAGACCTGAGGATTTATTGATATTTATGAGAACGAGGGGACCTGCTCCGGTTGCGCGGTAAAGTGGGTGCCTTAAGGTGATAGGAACATACAGATAGTGTGCGGCTCGTATCCTATTTGCAAATGTGTCATTGGAGCTTGTAATAAGACCATTATCTCAAAGACCATACTATAATAGCAATGTAAATAACAACAGCAACAGTTGACAGGCTCCAAATAACTAATAACTCGGATTCCATCACCCTAAATCGCGTACCACCACAGCTTTGTCCCAACGTAGTCAATGACATCTTGAGCTTTAAAATACAGCCTTACGTTAGCCGGCGAAAGAAAGAAATGATAATAGAACAATCGATGACATACTCGTAGTAAATTCGTCCATATCTTCGTCCGCGATGTATATATCAAACCTCTAAGCTCCATGTCAGCAAGACTACTCACAAGCTATCTAACAGTCTTGGGCCATGAACCTCTCGAAGAGCGGTTAATAGCTGCGACCTTCTAACGTCGCCTGTGGCCAGGCCATTCTTAAGGTCGGCGCCGGTTGTCACCTAAACGGAGATCATGTTCAATACCGCTCTGTGGACTGTATTTCCGATAGCAACAAAACTCCATACCTCATCGATTGGCACTTTGAACTGTTGTGCGATGATGGCTTTCACTTGGCTCTCGAGATTCGCCATTTGGGACTCTTGAACAAATTGCTTTTGCTTGAAGATCAAACACCCAAGTTGATAATAGTGGGATGTCGGAGTGGCAAGAGAAGGGAATCTCGGTGCGCTGTACAGGGCGACTCTACTTAAGAAAAGGGTAAAGTAAATGTGACACTATGTGACAATATTCGTGCAAGCTGCCATTGTCTATCTCGAATACCACTATCCGTATGTCGCTGCAGATCAAGACACTTTGTGACTTTTCCCTTCCTTCACCCCCAAGCCACAAACAGTGAAGTAATGTCTAAGAAATCATTCCACTCGCTAAATATTCGAATTGCGGCTGCATTTGCCTACCTAAGAACCAGCTCACCATTCTTCTCCTGCGCGGATCGACACCCATTGGCCCCAGCTCCACAAGCCGCATCATTGTACGTCTGTAGAGACTGGACGGCCGATGTGCAGATGGCATCAATGTCCCCGTGGATGATGAACGCATTCCAGCCCATCTCCCTCCTAAGCTCCACCCCGGAAGGCGAGATGCCGAATCCCATTATGGGAAGGTTATTGGCCTTTGCCGCATCACGGATCTTGCGAAGCGCAGAGAGAAACACGGGTTCATCGCCGTCGAGCGACCCGTGTGATAATTTCAGACACATGCGCAGATCACCTGTGCCGATGAACAGACCGTCCACTGCAGTGAGCCAGGTGGTGTGTGTTAGCGCATGAGCTGAAGACTCATCTTACAGGTCGTTGGACGGTTCGAAGGAAACACGCACCACCTGGGACTCGGCAAATCTCTTCAATATTCTCCAGCCCCTCTAAATCTTCAATCTGGCAAATCACAGCGGCGTGTTCATCCCACACGTCATACGTCGTCTTGCCTTCTGGCGTTTGGTTCTGCTGTTCGCCGATCAGAGCTGCAGGGGGGAAGCTGCGGTCCCCCAGCGGTGGAAACCGGCACAGCCGAACCAGCTCCTCTGCCTGTTTTGCATTCTGGACGTGAGGCATGACCACCCCGCCTGCGCCCGCGCCCAGAGCGTAATTGTATAGCTCGGGTGAGCATCTTGGGATGCGGACAAATGGTACCATTGAGCCATTGGAGTGGTATTGGATCGTTCTGATTAGACTGACGAGGAGGGTTGCGTTGAGAGGCGCGTGTTCCTGTATAATAATCAGATTTATCGTAGGAAGTATACTTCGCAGCAGGCACCTTAGTCCTTACCGCGTCTAAGAAACAGAAATGATACGGCGTCGCGGCAACAACTCGCGCCGCCTCTGGATGGGGAATTCGGCATCCGGTGCCCCAGAGCAGCTCGCCGGAGTTCAGCATGCCCTTGAAATTCGTGGGCTGGGCCAGGCTCAAGGCATTGTAGTCCTTTGTGTTGAGCATTTTGGCTTTCAGCAGCATCGTGTTTTGGTGAGGAATAGTGACGATTCGTTGGATATCAAGAGACTGAATGTATTCTCTCCATTTATGTATGTATCGCCTTGCACTAAAACTCTCCCAAGAGGCTCTCAGTTACCGGGCTTCTATAATCAGCTACGTAATTCCCCGGCATCTCGCACCGCCAGGGAGGTCTATCTCCAGCGACGGATATACCACTGGTCGACATGTTGTGGCTGCATGGTGTGAATATAATGCGCGGGTAATATGTAACGGTAGGGTGATACAGGGATGTTGGCCGTTGGCCTACACCGTACAGACGTCAGTAGAGTAATGACAGGTGTGGTTGCCGAGAACAGTTGAAACGACCCGCTGTCTACCAGAAGGAGAGGTGATAATTTAAAGGCTCTACTTCTTCCTTAAATCTGCAATTCAACTATTTGCCGTACTTCTATCGCCATTCACTGAATCATTAACCTTCAAAATGGCGTCTTCCACGACCAAACGAGCAGAGCTAAACTCCATCTCGCTCGCCGGCCTTCTGGAGGGCAACGTCGATGCAGTGAACGAGCTCGTGTCTGCCTGTAAGACCAACGGATTCTTTTACCTTGACTTCCGTGATGCCTCCACATCCAAGACGTTGAAGCAAGTCGATGAGCTCGTTGACGTTGGAAACTCGGTTTTCAAGTTACCGCTCGAAGAAAAGGAGGAGTATAGCACTGAGAAGCATCTGCCATCAAGGCTTCAAGGGTATGTTTTGCTTCCTCCCATTGCAGATTTGCAGTAATGACGTCGCGTGCTAGGTATAAACGAGCCGGCTGTTCTGTTGGACCCTTTGCTGAGAAGAAGGATGGCTATGAGAGCTTCTCGGTATGTCCCCTCCATTCCCGCCTCGCAACGTTCTCTAACTCAACATGTAGATTCACAACAACGGCGTCTTTGGGCAGGACAGCCTGCAGCTCCCTCAGGGCTTGCAAGAAAACTTACCTTTGGTGAAGGCCTTCATGAGCCAAGTCCATGACTACACCGAATGCATCCTGTCCATCCTCTCAAAGGCCCTTGGTCTCCCCCTTGACCTGAAAGACTGTCACCGGAAGGACAAGCCATCTTCCGCCAACATGGCCCTGCTCAAGTACCTGCCCTGGAGCAGCGACAACGAGAAAGTCGGCAACATGGCACACACCGACATGGGGACGTTGACTGTTGTCTTCACCCAATCCGAGGGGCTGCAGGCGTTACTGCCTGGACCCTCCGGAACAGACGAATGGTCGTACATCCCACCGCGACCCGGACACGCCGTTGTGAATGTGGGCGACTCGCTGCGTTTCTTGTCCAAGGGGGCTCTGGTGTCCTCTCTGCACCGCGTCGTGCCGCCACCTCTGCACCATTCGCCCGTGCAGGACAAGTTCTCCTGCATCTACTTCCTGCGGCCGGAATTCGATGCCAAGTTTACGGACAACGCTGGGAGGCAGATCAATAGCGTCGAGTGGCATAATCAGAAGTATTCTCTGTTTCGCGAGGCGAGTCTTGATCCGAAGCAGCATGGCGCCATGTTGACTGGGCGCAAGGGGTATCTTGGGGCGACTGGTCAGACTGTCTAGGAGGGATCTGGGTTTCTGTAATCGCGGTTGACTCTTAACTTTGTATCAATTGATGGTCATGGGGTAAGGACCTGCAGTATCTGTAAAGCGGTAGCCACTACTGGTAGACGAGTTGAAGGGTTTTAGATACGTGCAAGAGTCCGAACCAGAATGAAAATGGCATCATTGTCCGCTATGAAAGGAGTTCGTATGTTGCAGATGAATGTGAGGAGTGGTTCTAAGTTGCGACAAATCGTCGGTATAATTTGCATCCTGATACCACTCATCAAATGGTTCCAGGGCGGCATTATAGCCGGGACTGTGAAATAGCCCTGAATAGGCGGATGGGCTCAAATCCACTGTTTTCAGTTAGCGTGCAGAATTGGGGACGCAGGAGGTTCATACGTACTGTTGTTGAACGGATCATTGTATGGAACCGCATGGTTCCCTGCTATAGAACGAGGGTCAACTAAGTATTCCATTTCCAGCGTGGGGTTACTATTCCCGTCCATAATGGCAGCCAGAGACTGGGGGGCGGTGGGGTTTTGACCGGGCTGTACAGCCAGGGCATGACTCGGTGATGGGCAGGAGCTCGCCGTCAACCGCGGTAACTTTCGAGAGCCCTGAGTCATCTCTCCTGAATTGGAAATATAAGCATCGTGATGGCGCGCTCCGACGATTAAAGGCCTTACCAGGAAAGTCCTTGCGCTTCCTGCCTGTCAGATCCCTCAATGTCGCCGCAATGTGGTTGCCCAATTCTGAAAGTTCGAGGTCTCTCACGAGGTCATCGATTCCCAGACTTTTCAGTTTGATGGCGGCTGCGTGCATTTGCTCTTTGGTGCATCTTGATGTGTACCTGTAGGTACTTGATAAGACTGAGTTGCTTGGAGGGGATGGGAAGGGTGAAAGCATACGCTGAGTGGGGCACGTCTAAAGGTAATGCGATGAGATAGCCCAAGTCGGTTGCTTTACTATTGAAATGGCCGGTCCACTCATGATACTTGGAGCCCTGGTCAACCCAGTTCAAGCTCTTATTCGCAGTCTTTTGGTCGTGGAACCGCTGGGGGAAGTCCTGGCAGAGCTTGTTCGCCAGTGCAGTGCGCATGTCCCGGATCCAGTGCGTGCCGGTATGATACCCGGCCTCGACAACGTGCTTGTAAATGTTGTAGCATTCAAATCTATGGTAGATCTTCATACGGTCGCGCATGTCAGCATTGTCTTCTTTTGTGGCTATCGCGGCCTCCCATCCCTGCCCCGTTGGGAGGGCTGCTCTTGCTTCCCCGATCTCTCGCAAGAATCTTCCGCGATCTGTTTTGCAGCCCTCTAAAAGTTGTCTCGTACTTGGTGAGAACGTTAGTGAGTTATCATCATCGGTCGCAACGTGTAGAGGCGTCGTTTCTCCTGTAGCCGGCGATGCAGTGGTTGTGTTTGCATCGAAATCCGAACAGGGAGTCCTCGGGCTACTAGTATCGGACTCTCCTAGTCTTGGGCTGCCAACGAGCACATCTTGCTGGCCATCGTCTCTTTCAGAAATCGAAGAGAGAGCCTGCTGGTGCTCGGGCGATCTTTGCTGGCGGTCGCAGCCATAAGGTGACATAGCAGAAGACTGGTGGTGTCGGGCACGACATTTCGATGCCCTTGCGGACGCCGTCCTCGCGACCGCAACCGAAGGCCCGCTGTCTAGCCTCGCAGATGAAGAACGGCAGGATACACCAGTAGTCCGGTTCTATCGGTTGGAGCCAGAGTTAGCGTCACAAGATGGCAGGACTCGGTGCATGCGATCCGATCGACCGGAATTAAGCGACACCGACCTGCTGAGTATGGTACAGGAATAAGCCAAACAGGCGATCTAGAGCTGAGATGTCGCTCGCTGGAAGACGCTCCTGGCATTTCGATACCTGGGCAGCCGAAATGCTGGTCTCATTTGCCCTGTAGAATCGGGCGAGTTGGGCAAGCAAATCTTGTAGCTCTGGCTCCGGACTCATCCTGAGGGCCTGAAGATTCCCGGCACCACGGTTCGCAGCTTCATCTTAAGTTGATCGGGAGATGCCCTCGGACCCTCAGGAATCAGAATCCTCATCGTACCGTGCCGTCCAGCCAGCCACAAACTGGCGATCTGGGATAGTCTGGCGGATGTGCAACCCCAAGCGAAGTGATCTTCCATGACGGATTGATTGATTGATTCCTACCGTGCAAGGTGGTGGACGAAAAAAATTGATAGTGTCACAGCCGTGGGAGGTGGAGCGACACTATCATTTTTCTTCTTGTCAACCACCTTGCACGGTTCCAGCCACATTGATCTGTAGCTATGCCCAACCGGCCTGGTCTGGTATCGCAGTCGACGCTACTCGACTTACCTTCGCGCCACCCCGCCTCATAGTGTTTTCATTTTGGGGAATGAAAGCACGACTAGCTGCTCCCTCCCCCACCGTTCTGTGCGTAAATTATACCGTATTAACCCTCGAAATTCGTGGAAAGCTAATGCAGGCTAATTGGTCCACTAGAATGGACTTTCCCTCCTTTTTAATTCGTTGCCCTGTTTTTAACTTTTCATCCCCTTTGTTAGTAAAAGGGATAGCTCTCGGAGTTACATATAATCCACTGCATTAACTTGTCTTAGCCTGCATTAGCTTTCCACGAATTTCGAGGGTTAATACGGTATTGTCAAGAATGTAAGGCTTTTGAGGCTGCCGCCCCTGTTTTGCAGTCTGCGTACCTAAGTACCCCATTGGCTACCTGCTTGCTTGTTGTCTCATCCCATATCGGCCCGAGGGTGCGTGTTCTTCTGTTTCTGTAATCGCTCGGCAGGTCTGTCTTGATATGTCTTGTTGCGTATTACTGCGTATCCTGTGCTGCATATTGTGTGCTGCGTAATGCCTTATATCTGAATGGTTTCCATCTGGGTTCCAATGTGGCCACATCTCTGTACGTGGGGGCCCGCGTTCGGCCGGGGCGACGGCGGCGATGGGTATAATGTCCTCGACGTACAATGCTCCGCTCAGCTCGCGAGGTCGACCAAGACGACCTCAGAGCCCCTCCCCCGACTTCCGCAGACCTGGTCGGGGTGGGTGTCGAAGGTGCGCGACGTCTTCTCGACCCGGATGCTATCTGCGTGTACTGTGTTGTAACACCGACCCTAGCGTGCAGGGTGTCCGGTTCCCAACCGGTGGAGGAGGTGATGTCGTTATTGCTCGAGATCGCAGCGTCACTGGACGTCACAGGCCTTGCCGAGATAGTGATAGGGGTACCAGTCCTAGCCTGAGCTGCTGTGTGTGTGACCGTAGTGTAGTTGCCTGGGCTCCGTCGTTGCCGCCGATGGACCTCACCAACACCCGGGACCGCCGCCGTCCTGGGTGAACGCGCAGCCCTGTGTGACGTATCTTGCTTGCCATGGTCTGCTTATCATTGCCACCCTCATGATCGTCGTGATCTCTACCACATGGGAGAAGCCCTGAGGCAGACCTGACCTTGTCGTAGAGGTTCGGCCGGCGGTGAGACGGCGTGTTTGTGCGTGGTGTCGGTATTCCTTGGTGTCTCGCACTCGCCGTATTGAAACGGTAATTCAGATGCGTCTCTGCATTGGCTCTGCTTGTCAAGACAAGCAGGTTCGGAGCCAGCACCACGTACAGGTTGCAGAGGCCGTCTTTCGCTAGCCCTTCCCTAGCAAACGAATCATCTTTAGCCAGGCATGACGGCGACGCCTGGTCAGAGCGCAAGATCCCCACTTATGCATGAATCTGCCAAAACTTCACAACCATGTGGGTCTCTCAGCTCCTGATCACTGACGACCGACGGTCAGTGATGGGACGGACGAAAAGTACGGGCTGATCCCTTTCAGCTTCCCGCGCTCTCGGTCGATCGGCAGCATTATCTGGTACGAAGGAGCAATTACCTGGGGTCCAAGCTCCCGCTCAAAAAGTCGGTGTCAGAACAAGCCAAAAGTGTATGGGCTAGTATGCATTCACGATGAATGAGATCGAGCGGAATCAATTCAGAATGAAAGAGTTGATTGATTAAAGAAAAAAACATGCGATCAAGGGCATGTTGAAATACTCCCTATTCGATGTGTCAAGTGTGCCGATACTCGGTGGCTACAACACCAGTTGGCAGTCGAGGCTTTATGTTGTTTTCTCCCCAAGGCTGGACCAGGTCTCCCATGCCTGTCTGGTGACTCCGTCGTGCCTTGCTTATAACTAGAAACCGTCTTATTTCTTATCCGCCAGAGCTTAGGTTGAGTATGCACAAGTATCTTGCACCTCTTTGCTTCGGTTCGTTCGTATTGCTCCAATAATGGCTCCCAACAATAGCCTGCACGGATTTGACATCGAGGCTGTTCGCAAGCAATTCCCAGGTCTTGACGCAGGCGCCGTCTGCCTGAACAATGGCTCTGGTGCTCTGGTTTACAGGGGCGCCATTGAGAAGTCAGTTCTTGTCGCGTATAGAATTTTAGCGAACGATGTATCAAACTGACAATGATGAATCCATAGTATCGTTCGCACGATGTCTGCGCCCCATATGAATCTCCGCGGTTTGGACTCAAAAAGCATGGTCGACGTCAAAGAGCGTACTGCGCAATACGCGAAGATTGCTTCATTCATGAATGCCGACCCCGATGAAATCGGTAAGCCACCCTCTTATAGGAAGGATACACCTTTCCCGTCATGACACTGTCTGATTCCCGTCCTGCTAGCCTTTGGACCCTCCACGACGGGTCTTTTACGGAATCTGGCCGCCTCCCTCCTGCCAAATCTCAATGCAGACTCGGAGATCGTCGTATCTGTGCTCTGCCACGAGGCTGACGTGACTGCGTGGGTTGCCTTGGCCAAAGCTCTGGGCATCTCCATCAAGTGGTGGATCCCATCTGGGGGGATGGGAAACAACAGAGATCCTAAGCTCAGCCTCGACACACTTCGACCTCTCCTGTCCCCCAAGACCCGTCTCGTATGCTGCGGGCATGTGTCGAACATCACCGGAACCATCGAGAATGTCAAAGAGGTTGCAGACCTCGTCCACACAATCCCTGGCGCGTTAATATTAGTGGATGGGGTGGCATGGGCTCCTCATCGCCCCATTGACGTGAAACGACTTGGCGTTGACTTCTACGTTTTTAGCTGGTATAAGGTGTTTGGTCCTCACATTGCCCAGATCTATGCTCGCCGCGACGTTCAGAAACGTTACCTCACCAGCCTCAACCACTACTTCTTTGACCCTACCTCTTTGCATGTGCGCTTGGGACTGGGTAACAGCTGCATTGAGCTCGAACATGCTGTCACCCCAATCATCAGTTACCTCGCTGACGACATTGGTTGGGATGCTCTCATCGCCCACGAGGAAGTTATCACAGCAGAGATTCTCGGGTACTTAACAGCGCATCCGGATCTTTACACCGTGTATGGGTCTCAGTCAGCAGAGCCGAAAGCTCGGGTCTCCTTGATCAGCTTTACGGTGAATGGGATCGCGTCTGACAAAGTGGCCAAAGTGATTCATGAAACCTCAAACTTTCGGCTTATCACTGGTGACTGTTGGTCTCCTCGGACTGTTCATGATGTTCTGGGGCTGCCGGAGTACGGCATCATTCGGACAAGTCTGGTCCATTATAACACTGTGGATGAGATGAAGGCGTTTACACAAAAGTTGGATCAGGTAGTCCGTGCCATGAAGCAGTAACTGTACGATTGTGGAAAGGTCAATAGAAGATCTATTTAAGTAACTAGATAGCCATTACTAGACGACTTTGGTGACTGCAATCCCATCCTACGTAGGCTTTGTTAGATTGTCATCCCAAAGCGAATCGAAATCATAATTGGCACTTACCTTGCCGAAACTGGTCGCAAATTCAGTCAAGACCGTCTCATACACCAGATCCGTATTCGGCGTCCGAGATCCAACCTCAGACGACGGCTTCTTCACAATTTCCCTCTTCTGCTCCGGACTCGCCCGCACCCACTCCATATACTCCGGGTTCCCAGGGTAGATCATATTATCTGCGACAATCACGGACTTCCCCGGAACCAAAACGCCCAAATCCTCCAGTAGCCACAGATCCGGCAAGTAAGCCTCTTTGCAGTGATCGATGAAAGCCATATCGATGAGCTTGATTTCCTTCCGGTCTTGAATGAGCTCCGTCAGCACCTCGCTGCTCGAGCCAACAAGGATCCGGACATGATCGCGCAGTCCAGCCAGGTCGACGAGCTGGTTGGCCACTGCTGCCATTTCAGGGTTCTCTTCAATGCTCAGGTATTGCTTCCCACCGTGTGTCCGGACAGCGTCACCAAACACAATTGCCGAATACCCAATGTAGGTGCCGAGCTCAATCATCGTGGCAGGTTGGCGCTCGGCGATCAGATTCTTGATAAAGGGGGCTTTGACTGGGCCAACGTTCATCAGTTTGTTGAACTGGCTGGCGTAGTCGTCAATGGCTGAGATGACTTTGGTTGGGTTTCCGCGCAATTGTTTGAAATCGGGCCTGGAGTAGATGTAATGGAGGAGGTCGACCTCGCGGCCGTCCTATCTTCGTTAACACGAAGACTGTGCAATGGAGTTCAATTGTAAGTTACTCTGACTTACCAAGGCAATTGCTCTGGTAGGCGGGGCGTGCAGCCTGATAACCATTGTGTATGAAGTCAGGATACAGTATCTACTATAAAGATAGTCAAACGCGAATAACAATGACTGGAAGGGTAGTCAGACCAACTTTATAGATCTCCACACCATGTCCTTACGTATTGGGAATGCAAATGAGAAAGCCAGTGGGTGAATGCCAGATCACACCATGACCGCATTCCATCTCCACCCCGGGCATAAATAGGGCTCGGACGGAAGAGGGGCTCGAAGGTCTTTGGAAAATACATCATTTCGTCTCCTTTGGGTCCGCCAAATCAATATTGCTCCACCATGACCGTCTCTCAGGATGTGCCCCTGGTTCAAAATGGCCACGGCCAGAAAACACTCGTCAGAGAACCACTGAAGCTGAAGGGCCTCCTGGATAATTACAAGTCCTTTAACGTCACTCCCGCAATTGGAAAGGAGTTCCCTGACGCCAACGTGGTAGAATGGATGAAAGCTCCCAACAGCGATGAGCTCCTGCGCGACTTGGCTATCACAAGTACGCATCCAAATCTGCCATTTGATAGCCAACAGAATATAGCTAATGGGCAGCAGTCTCTCGTCGAGGCGTTGTTTTTTTCCGCGCTCAAACCGACCTGACCGATGAGCTTCAGAAGGAGTTGGCGCATCGTCTGGGTGTTCTCTCAGGCAAACCAGACGACTCAACACTGCACATCCACCCTCTGACCAAGCATAACCTTGACAAGGACCCGGAACTCAATGTTATCACCACCGATAAGGCCGCGAATCCGGCAGAGGACCTGTGGAAAAACAGACCCGCCGACATCAGAAACGCCTGGCATTCGGATACAGGCTACGAGCCGAATCCCGCCGACTACTCGATCTTGAAGCTCGTCAAGCTCCCCGAAACCGGCGGAGGTACTCAGCCTTGTCGCAAACTCCCGTCCCATACGATACTGACCGTTAGCATATAGACACAATCTGGGCCTCATCCTGCGAAATCTACGACAAAATCTCCCCCGCCTACCGCGGCTTTCTCGAAGGCCTAACCGCCACCTTCTGCCAGTCCAGACTCCCAATCTCCGCTGCTGCGAAGGGATTCGAGCTGTACGCAGAGCCCCGCGGGTCCCCAAACAACGTTGGCACTTCTCTCCGCGCCGTCCACCCCGTAGTCCGCACCAACCCCGTCACCGGGTGGAAGAGTCTGTTTGCCGTGGGCAACCACGTTGAACGGATCAACGACTTGACCCCCGACGAAAGTAGGCGACTGCACGACTGGTTCCTGCAGATGATTGTGGAAGAACATGATACTCAATTGAGGCATCGCTGGGAGAATCAGTATGATATCGGTTAGTGTACTCCACCATCCACCCATCCCGTACGTGCGGTTTGTTTTGTATTTGCATGCATCCGATAATAATGATCGCGACCGCAGCTATCTGGGATAACCGCACGGTTTACCACTCGGCCATTTTCGACTACGCTGGATTGGGCGCTCGTACGGGTCATCGGGCAGTGAGCATCGGCGAGAGACCTTACTTCGACCCGAACAGCAAGACCCGCCGCGAAGCCCTTGCTGAGGAAGGGGTGAAGTTCTAAACGTAAATAGCTAGCAATGTTTCTGTCTAGCAGGATGGTCGTTGTGCGTTTTAATCTGAATTTATCGAGAGAAAAACATGTCTCTCAATGCGTAAACTGGTTGTATACCATAGTATGACCAGGCTTCGCCGAGTATAGTTCCTCCGGTGAGACGGATTGGGAACAAACTAACGCCTTGCCAGACGGCTTGACTTTTTGCTCTACTGTAGGTGTTGTCGATCAACATTCCTGTCAGCTCGCAACTGCATGGTGTGTGTATAGTACTAGGTGGCCTAGGCCGTGTGCTGCATGCTGGTTGGCGCGAGGGTTTACGCTTTATATATAATTAATTACCTCAGCCCACTCAATTGTCGACAATCAATCTTCCTATTAGACCTGAATGACAAAACTTCAGTATGGAGTGTATGCCTGCTATCACGACGGTCTCCCTTGGCTCGAGCAATTTTCACAGCATCACCGACAAAATTGACCAAGCCGCACGACATGGCTTCATGGCAATCGAGCTCTTCATCGATGACCTTGAGTCTCTCGCCAGAGCCATCTCCTCTACACCTGTTACTTCCGCGCCTCCCCCTGACGCTATCCTAGCTGCTGCCTATCAAATCCGCCAGCAGTGTGACCGATTAGATGTCACAATCCTCAACCTACAGCCATTGCGCTTCTACGAGGGATTAGCCGATCGCGAAAAGCGCAACCGCATCCTCGACAATACCGTACCTCTCTGGATCGACGCGGTCAAGATTCTCGGTGCAGACACTATCCTGGTCCCATCCAACTTCCTCCCTCCCGACCAAACAGTCGGCGACTTCGACACCATCGTCGAAGACCTCCGCGCGCTCGCCGCCCAAGGCGCCAAACACACCCCGTCCATAAAGTTCGCCTACGAGGCCCTCGCCTGGGGCACACACATTAACACCTGGGAACAGTCCTGGGATATCGTGCAGGCCGTCAACAAACCCAATCTCGGCCTCGCCCTCGACACATTCAACATCGCCGGCGCCATCTACGCCGATCCCACCACGGACGACGGCTGCGTCCCGCACAACGCCGACGCCAATCTATACAACTCGCTCAGCCGCATGACCTCCACACTCGCACTTAGCCTCCCCAAGCTCTTCATCGTCCAGGTTGCCGATGCCGAGCGCCTCAGCCGGCCCCTCCGCCCGGGCCACCCTTTCTATGTGCCCGGCCAGCCCAGTCGCCTGAGTTGGTCCCGCAACTGTCGGCTCTTTCCGTGTGAGTCGGACCGTGGAGGCTTCCTGCCTGTCACTAGGGTCATCGGGTCTATCCTTGCTCTCGGCTGGAGGGGGTACCTGGCGTATGAGGTCTTTTCGCGTTCGTTGGCTGATAGTGATCCGCTGACACCGGCGCGGCATGCGGAGAGGGCAAGGCGGTCGTGGCAGCTGCTTAACCAGATTGATTGGTGCCAGAAGACGCAGCCAAACACGTTCCTCGACTCTCCGTTGGGAAAGTGTGGTACAAGAGATAGGGATGGAGGCTGGGCCGAGGATTCTCGTACGGAGCAGATCCCGGCCAATGTCCGTCAACCTTTAGAGCCGAAGGATTGTAATGATGAACAGCTGGACCTTATCTCAACCTCGTACGAGGAGTACGAGTATCGTCTGCCAAGCATGCTGCCTACACAGGCGGCCTGATCAGGCCACCAGAGCAACCTTCAGGATGCTTATATAAAGAAGGCTTTATACTCGTTATATGCTGCTTTTGTTTCTGGAGGTAGAGTAAAAACTATCAGGCGTTACCTTGTAATATAAAAAGTTACATACAAAAGTTCATAAGTTAACATTTTATAAACTATTATTAGGATATGTAAGGTGGCTGAAGGAATGTGGGTATAGGGGGTCCCTAGGGCAACGGGGATGTGGGTGCGACAGCCTCACCATTTGTATCTATCCAGCTACTCCTATACCACTCCCACCTAGTCACAATAACAACAAGGAACAACGAATCAGAAAATCATCACTTTGCGCCCGTTTCTCCATAACTACCGCTAATTTATTTAAAAATGTTAAAACTTTCGACGTTAAACGCTATCGATGTCTAACAGCTAGTTAGCACCTTACTACTTTGCTATTTAACACTAACCTTATAATATGCCTTTTCTTTTACAGCGGAGGGCTTTAATAACTCGTTGCGTAAATACCGGAAATATATTAAACAACTTTTAAAATATTTGAAGCTGTTTTAAAATCATTTGTCTAATATCGTAAATTAAATAAATTTTATTTTTAATACGTGTATAAGAAGCTGAGATTATTTATAGTAGTAAACGTAAACTTTTCTAATAAGTTCAAAATAGTTAAATTTATTATTAATATTTTTTATTTATAATAGAAGCCTTAATAATGTAAGTATTAAAGCGATAATAAAATAATAAAATATACGTCGGAAATTAGGTATATAATGCTGAGTTACGCAACTACTAAAGCGGCTAACGTATATGTTTTTTTTTAAAAAGACTTAATTTTATACTTAAACGCTTTTTTACTATCTTTAAAAATAATAACAATATAAGAAAGTAAGTAAAAAGATTTGCAATAGTACAGGAAAAGGGTTATATACGTATTAAATACTATTATATACGCTGAAAGATTTTTTTAAAAAAAGCCAAATTAAAATTAAGTAATGTATTATATAAAAAAGTTAATTATATAAGTAAGTTGATTACTTTTTCACACTTCGAGATAATAAATTTAAAATAATTAACTATAACATATTAAATTAATTTAAATTCATCGCATTCTCTTTTATTAAACGAATTTACAACTTTTTTATAAGTACGCGCTGTGACGGCTAGGGTAGTTAACCAACTATTAAACCTAAGCGTAAGGGTTCATGTTGGCAGGAGTATCGTGTTGTCTAAGCAATAGAAGAATAAGGTAACTTGGGTAACGAAGTTATATTACAAACTGTTGTTATTTAACTATGGAATTTATCGAATGTATATATCTCTTTTATAACTTACGATATTTATACTTGCTTACTTTATTTACTTATTTCAATGTTATTAGTTTGGTTTTTCTAAGTAAGCAGGTTACGTAATATTTTTTTAGTGGTAATTAGAGCATAAGCGATAAGGGCCTAACTATTCCCGTTTAAGTCAAACTTATTAGTTTATAATACGATTTTTTCCTTTTTAAAATTTTTATCCCTAAAAATCGAAATTATTTATCGCTTTATTTAATAAGTAAATTTTCTTTTTTTTTCTTATCGTTTTTATACTATCTAATCGTATGATTAAATAAAAACTTAAATTTCGAACGCGTTATACCGCGGCTTTATTTATTAAACGATTTAAAAAATTTGATTTCGTAATACCTTTTTATTCGCGTTATCGGTTTTTTTTAAAAAAAAGTAAAGTAGTTTTAAGGTCGTCGAAATGCGATTATTATACTTTTATCATTCGTACGTACGATGTTTTTGGTCGCTCCGAGGACGAATATTATAAGTTATTTAAACAAAAACCGTTTAAAACTTATAGAACGTCTTACCGAAAAAGAACTTTTACGGGCTTAACAGCATTTAAACGAACTATTCGGTCGCTTAGCCCGCTTACGAAATTAAAAAAATTATGACGGAAATGTAATATCAAAATAATTTATCATAACATTTCTAATATGAAGGCTATAAAGAAATATAAACGTTTAAAAAAATAACAGTTAAAAAACGCGATAAACGCGGCTATACAGGTTATAAGCCCGGCTAACTAGAGTAATATCGATATTACCGACTGATTAACCATAGATTAAGGCGTACCTATCGTTACTAGTAAAATTTCTTTTAATTACTACTAAACGTTTATAAGATTTTTTACGGGTTCTTAGGTATTTTCGAAATTTAGGTAATTTTTCTATTTAATTAAATACTAGGTAAATCCGTCGATTTTTTATATGTTAAAAATTTTTTCTATCTTATACACTTATTTATTTTTATTTTTACGTCGTTTTATTTAATATATACCTTAATAGTATCTGCTCTTAACTTGAGTAAAAATATATAAAAAACTATATAAAATTTAATTTTAGGAGGTAATTTTAATTAGTAATTAGTTTTTAAAATTCTTTTAATAATTTTATAAAGGTTAATGTACTTAAAGTTAAGATTCTAGCTTGGGCGTTTGGTTTAAATATTTTTAATAGTTTAGGTAAACCATCTCTCCTTCCGAAAAGGTTGGTTTTTTAACCGTTTTTAGTTGTAATACTTTTTTATTTAGTTATGTACGAATTCGAGCTTTATTTTCATCTTTCGGTATAATTACTTAAGCTATTCTAACGTAAGAATAGCCTTAATATTAAGCGGGCCTTTTTTTTATACTTTTTTATAAGTTTTTAAAGTAAACTTAAAGTTAGCTATTATCGAGATTATTTTAATATTTTTATAATAACTAATATTTTATGTTATTTAAGTTATTAGTAATTTTTTTAACTTAATTATTTTATTTATAATTATTGTAATATTATATGTATAGTTTTAACATTTAATTCCATCGTTTTATTTGCCTGTTTTTTTAAGATTAAAGTATATTAAATAATTTATAATTAAAGTTAATTTATATTGTTAAATTTTACTAAAATTTAAAGATGAACATTATACCTTTATTTAAAATAATTTCGTATGATAATTAATATATGTTGAAATTTCTATTTTTTAAAAAATATACGTTATTTATTTAGCGTTCGTATTTTCGTTATAAGATAAAAAATAAAACAGTTTTATAAATCGGTTAACGATTACGAAAATATTGTCGTAATATATACCCGTATTTAGATTTTTTAATAAAAAAAGTTTAGTAATAAAGTCTATCATAATAAAATTTTATAATCGTTTTATAACTAGTAATAGTTATAATTTTCCGTATAATTTATATCGCCGTGTTTTTACTTTAGCGCAAACGTTATACTGGCGTAATATTTTTTTATATTATACTTCTTAATTTAGGAAAACAATAAGTATATTAAAAACGCTTTAAAGTTTTATCAATTTTTAAGTATTTATATAATTAATGTTTATATATATTTCGTATCAAATTTTCCTAGCATTTCTTTAAGATTTATAATTTATTCGTTTGTATTTACAGACATTCGTTGTACGTTTTAATTTTTTGGTGTATGTCAAAAGATGCTATCCGTACTGTCGCAATTTATTGTAGGCGTAACCATTTTTCTGTAATGAAATAGGGCAGGGTGTCGCGCCTGTACTCAGATTCGGTTGATCAGTTAGTCCGGATCTCACATATATATTAGAACGTTCTTTTCGCTATGGGTTCAACCCTAGGTCATCACGACTCATCACGCTTTCCATACTCATTAATTGGTAGGTTCAACACTATGAATATACTCGTTGACTTTTCCTACTAACCCTTACCTCGATAGTGATTTACCTAGCAAAATCTGCACTAATCAAGACTGAATCTCCTAGACCTATTTCAGTAATGGTGTCGAAAATTGCGTAACTAATTTTAATTATTTTTTCTTTAAGGTTTGGTCGTTTATCAAAAGCGTTAGCCTTGCTATGTTTTTAAAAATTTTTTTTAATATATAATAATAAAATCGTATTCCGCTAGTTTTTTTATATAATAAAGCTATTCTGTTATAAGTTTTTTGGTTGCAGTAAATCGAGTAAGATTTTTATAATCCGTATAAATTTTAATCTAATATCGGTTATTTTTAAAGAAGTATTTAAACTTATAAACCGTTTTAATAATAATTATAAACTTTATATCAAAAATAGCGTAGCGTAATTTAAATCCTTATAATTTATATAAAAAAGGTAATAAGGTATAGTATATTTTTATTATTTCGTTATTTAATTATTACGTCTAAAATATAATTTAACGTATCGC
Organism: Monosporascus sp. GIB2; assembly: GCA_004155935.1. Classification (NCBI taxonomy): domain Eukaryota; kingdom Fungi; phylum Ascomycota; class Sordariomycetes; order Xylariales; genus Monosporascus; species Monosporascus sp. GIB2. Next base: position 71,905 of record QJNV01000214.1, read on the forward strand.
TTTTTACTTTACCTAAGCGACTTAAGTCGTATATAATTAATATTAACTAACTTATGATTACTTTCTTAATTTATTAAAAGGTTTTTTCCGTTTTTAGTATTTATTACAACTTTTCCCCTTTTTTAGTAAGTTTGTTTAGGGCTATAATTCTTTAGCTAAACTTTTTAATAAATTTTCAATAATAATTAGCAAATCCGAGAAAGGTTTGTACTTTTTTAACTATAATAGGCGTTACTTAATTCTGTATTGCTGCGATTTTCTTAGGGTTTATTTTAATATGTCCAAAAGTGATAATATGTTTTACGTATTTAATATTTTATATATGAAATTAGTTTTTTTATGTAATTAGTAAATTAGCGTTTTAAAATAATTATATTACTTTATAAACCTATTTTTTATCTTGTTTTTTAGTTTCCGAAGAAATGAAAATATTGTTAAGATAGTATATTACGAAAACGTCGAAATATTCCTTAAAGACATAAGTAATTATACGTTAAAAGGTAGCGGGTACGTTGGTAAATTTTATAAGGGTAATAAGGTATTCGTATAAGCCGTATTTAGTTCGAAATGCCGTTTTTTATATATGGTCTTTTTTATTTTAAATTAAGTTATATCCGTTTTTAAGATTGAAAATAAGAAATGGTTAAATTTTATAAAAGCGATTTTTTATTTCGTTAATTAAGGGTAATAATATTCGATTTTGAATAGTAATATTATTAAGTTATCGATAGTTCATCACTAATCGTAATTTGTTGTTATTTTTTAGATATGAAGAATGTAAGATATTTAGTTAATAATTTCGAAAATCGAATTTATCTTTTTTTATTCGATTTTTTTAGGTATTTTTTAAGTACGTATATCTCCGTTTTATTAAAATTGTAAATGGGATAGAGTTTGGTAGATGCTTCCTCTTTTAGAATAATCTTATAATCTTATTCGTTATGCCTTAATAGTTTTATTTCGAACTTTTTTTCAAAATAAGCGCTTATATTTGTGATATTATGATGGTATATTAGTTAAGTTTTTTAACTTTTCGAATTGTTGCTATAAATCGTTATTCAATTACTATAATTTTGCTTTACTAATAATAATAATACGTTGTATTTTTTTAGATAATGCTTAATTTTTTTATATTGTATTTCTTTAAGTAGTAAGGTATTTATCGTGTTTTTATTCCAGTATTTATCACCAGTTTCAATTAAATGTTAAAAATTTTATTTTTTAAAAAAAATATTTATCGTTAGGTTATAAAACGAACTTTATCTAGTTAATTTCTTAATTAATCAAGGGGTTATATTAATGTAAATTTTTTTTAAATTATACTATAATTTTTAACAGTATAATGTTAAAGTTAACTGTTATGTTTTTTAAGATAAAAATATCGAAATAATTAATTTCGCTTATAAATTTTTCATTGTTGTAAAAAATGGTTAACTTTTAACGGTATTCGTAATATAAGAGTTTTTTTATAATTTTGTAATAATTTAAATTTGTTAACTATCTTAGGTATAATGTCATCACTTTTTAGTACTCCGTTATCCACTATAACAGTGTACCAGTATATCCTAATCCATATTTTTAAAACGATAAGGTTATCGTTATCCCTTATTACTATTAAAAACTTTTTTAAAAACTTTTTCCATGTTCTTTAAATCTTGTTATTTTGCGGCTTTTTTATAAGTGGCTCTTATTTTTTAGGTTTCGTTTAAATAATCGTATTTACTTATATAATTAATCGATTTTATTTTATAATTGGTTAATATATTCTTATTATTATTTTATTTTAATTTTTAACTTATCGATTCGCGTTTTGAATTATAGTTTTGTTATTTGGAGTTATTATATATGTTTTCATTATTGTTGTACTTATATTTTTAAATTTCTAAGGTAATCGTTCTATATTTTAAACAGTTTTCTACTAATATATTTAGGCGTAGTATTTTTCAAGTTACTATATTATCGAATATCGTTTTTAATAGTTTGTCGCTTTTGGGGATTAATAGTATATATTAACTGGATTTGTAAATTAGTAATAGCTTATTAGTAATATTTAGCAACTATTTTTTATATTGGCTTTTTTTCCGTTTGGTGATTACATTATTTATAATGATAAAAAGTTTTTTTATAAATATTTTTTTCTTTTTAATTAACTTTAAGCGGTTTTTTTTAATCGATATCTTTCTAAGGGCCGATAGTTTGAAAGTATTGATATTATTATTTATCGTTTTTGTTTTTCATTATCTTGTTAGGAAAGTCGAATCCTTTTTTAATTATGCGTATAATACGTTAATAAATGCAGCGTTTTTATTTTTTATAATCGGGGTATTGTTGAAATAGGGCAGGGTGTTACGGCTGCACTTAGATTCGGCTGATCAGTTAGTCCAGGTCTTACATGTATATTAGAACGTTCTTTTCGTCATGGGTTCAACCCCATGGCCATCACCACTTATCACGACACACTCGATCATCCATTCCTAGGTTCAACACCATGAATATACTCGGTGTCTTTCCCCATCAACCCTTACCTGGATAGTGATTTTCTCATAATTTCCGCACTGATCAGGACTGAATCTCTCCGGCCCATTTCATTGTATACGTTTACAATACAGGGTATATATTCGTTTATATCGGTTAGAAGTTTCAAGATAAATAGTTTCGGTTTATTTTTGATGTTTTTATAATTATTTTTTGATTATCTAAGTTGTTCATTATTAAGTTTATTTTTATTATTATCGTAAAAATGTTGTTTTTTAACAGGTTTTTAATCTGCTAGGTTTTACGTTAAGTTGTTTGTCGTTTAAAGTGTTATTATACTTTAGCTTAAGATAATTTTTTACCTTTTTTTTCAGCACGTTATATTTTTACGTATAAAGATTTAGAGAGGCCCCCTTTTCTTCGGATTATGACGAGGATTTTCCTACTTTGATTATTTTGTGACTATCTCGTAGGTAACGGGGTTTATTATTAGTCTTGTCGAGGTTTTTTAGGTGATTTATTATGACGGCTAGGCTAGTTAATCAACTATTAAACCTAAACGTACGGGTTTATATTGGCAGAAGTACCGTGAGAAATTAAGCAATATGTAATAAGGGTAACTTAGTTACGTTTCGTAATATTAAAGGTGTTTTGGATAACAAAGTTATATTATAAGTTGTAGTTATTTAATTATAAAATAACGAGCGTATATATGTTTTTAGTTTTTATTATTAGTTTATTTTTGCTTAGTTGATAATTATTAAGTAACGATTAATCGTGGTTAGTTGAGATTAGTAGTGTTTAGTTGCGTTTTGTTTCGGTTTAATTAAACCGTTTTCGGGGCTTTTTTTTTATTAAGTCGTAATACGATTTTCCCATTTTGTAAATTTTAGTTTTTAAAATTTTCTTCCCTTAATAAGTATTTATATTTAATATGTCGGTTTATGTCGTTGAAATTCGTCGTTAGGTTTTATTTTTGATCGTTTATTTTTAAACCCTTTTTTTTATTTTTAACGAATTTAGTTTTAAAGTTATACCGTATTTTTTATTTTTTTAAAGGTTGGAAATGCGAAATGATAAAGAACGTATTAAAGTGTAAGGCGTATATTAGACGAGGTGGTTCTTATGATAGGAACGGCGTTTTTTTTTATATTTTTTATTTTTATTTTTATTTTTTTTACTAGAAAATATTCGTGTCGAAAATTAACATTTAAAACGAGAGGAAATGCTGGCGGAAGAGCGTTTTTTAGAATTGTAATAGCGTTATTAGCGAAAAATAAACGAGGTTATTACGCGTTTGATTCGTTTTCGAAAGTAAAAGACGTTTTTTTGTTCGAAGGGTGTTATAATTGTATAGCGTAATTTGTAATCGTTAGAAAAGTTGGAGAAATAAAAGCGACGAAAGCAGGTTAACATAAAGGTTTTTATGGCCGCGTTGATACCGTTTATTAATTTAGTTAATTAGTTAGGTATTAAAAATATCGATTAGTTTATTAAAAACGTTAATTGAAATTTTTTTTTTTAATAATTTCGACGTTATTGGTAAAAGTTTTTTAACAAGCGTTAAGCGTTTATAAAAACTTTTACAGATTTTTAAGTATTTTCGGAATTTGGATAGTTTTTTTATTTAATTAAATATTAGGTAAGTCCGTCAATTTTTTTTTTCTTTTTTACGTCGAAAACTCTTTCCGTTTCGTATATTTATATATATATATTTTTTATATTTTTTTATTAAAAAATGTATTTTAATCGTATTTATTATTAATTTAAATAAGGATATATAAGAAATTAAGTAAAGTTTAATTTTAGATAGTAGTTTTTATTATTTTGATGTAATTATTTAAGTTATTTTGTCATAAGAATAATTTTAATATTTAGTGTGTTTTTTTTAAGTTTTTTTATAAATTTTTAAAGTGAATTTAAAATTAGTTATAAACGGGGCAATTTTGATATTTTTATAATAATTAATATTATAAGTTATTTAAGTGATTAGTAATTTTTTAATTTAGTTATTCTGTTTATAATTAATATATTATCGTAGGTATATTTTTAAAGTTTAATTTTATCGTTTTATTTATTCGTTTGTTTAAAGTTAAAAAATATTAGATAATTTGTAATTTAAACCGATTTATATTATTAAGTTGTATTAAAATTTAAAAACGAACGTTATTTTATTATCTAAAATAATTTCGTATAATAATTTATATACGTTAACGATATTTTTAAAAAAGATATATATTATTTATTTGGTATTTATATTTTTTGTTATAGGTTAAAAATAAAAAAAATTTATAAATCGGTTAATAAGTACGAAAATATTATTATAATATATGTCTGTAATTAAGTTTTTTAATAAACAAAGTTTAGTAATAAAGTTTATTATAATAAAATTTTACGGTTTTTTTGTGATTAGTAATAATTATAATTTTCTCTAAGGTTTATATTATCGTATTTTCGTTTTGATATAAATATGTTTAAGACCTTCTAAGGTTTTATAAATATTTAAGTATTTATATAATTGGTATTAATATATTTTTCATATTAAGTTTTCTTAATATTTTTTAGATTTATATTTTATTTATTTATTTTTATAAATTATTATTATATGTAAAATATTAATAGGTTTAAGCTATATTTTCCAGGTTGAGCTAAATATATGAAAATTATTATACGATATAATCGTATGATAAATATTATACTTAATATCTTAGAATACGGTAATTACTTAGTAATTTTTACGATTTAAGATAAATTGTATATTTTAATTTCGTAAAGCCTTATTTTGTGTTGGGGCTCCGTAAGTACGTAATTTTTCGATTAATGTTGGTTTGGGAGATTTATAACCGTAGTTGCCGGTAAGTTTCAATTCTGATAAACTTTATATTTGTTACGGTTTGGCATAGTTATATAATATAATTTAAGAGGCGTAAAGTTTTACGCGGTAAATTTTAAGGATAAATCTTAAGTATGTATAAAAGGTTAGTTTTTACGAATTTTTGCCAATTTTACGGTTTAATCGTTTTACGGTAATTTTTCGAATTATTATTATTATTATAACTTAGTATGCGATAAAATTCGTATATAATACCGACAATCCGTATTAATAAAATTTTTAATAAAACTGTTACGTTTAAAATCGTTAAATCTTATAAAGTAATAAAACGAGCGAAAAATATTAATAATTTTATTAATTTAAATAATATTCTTTAAAAAATGGTATTTAATTATTAATTTTCGGATATAATTTAATTTTCGAAAAAAATATTAATTAATTATTATTCGAATTTATGCCGAAAAAATATAACAATTATAAAAAAAATTATTAGAAAAATTAGAAAGGGAGAAAAGGGAACGGTTGACGAATATTGAATTTCAAATTTTAGAACGTTATGAATTAAAGTATGACCGATGGTTTGCCCGGTTGCTCCGAGTAGCGAAATTACTTTAGAATACCGACGCGAATCGACGTAGATAGGAGCTGCGGGATAAGGCAGCCTGAAGTCGCCTGCGAGAGGGATCGGTTTAATGAAGCCTAGGAATTAAGGTACTAATCTATCATTTTATCTAATTTTGTCTACACGGTTACGTCTCCTTAAGGGAGAAAATTATTATTATATATTTTAATTTTTTAATGTAAGTTCGAAAAATCTTATTTATATTATTGTAACTTGTCATAAGCGTAAATAATTTTATAATAACATTAAAAATTATAAAATTAACTTTAATCGTTTTTTAAATATTTGATTATTTGTGAAATATATCGATTTTGTTATTCTTAGAACCTTTTCGATTTATAATAATAAAATCGTATTCTGTTAGTTTTTTTGCATAATAAAATTATCGTATTATAAGTATTTTAGTTATAATAAATTGAGTAAAACTTTTGTAATCCGTATAAATTTTAACTTAATATTAGTTACTTTTAAGAAAATATTTAAATTCGCGAAATATTTTGATAATAATTATAAATTGTTTATCGGAAATAATATAACGTAATTCGGGTTTTTATAATTTGTATAAAAAAAAGTAATAAGGTATAATATATCTTAATTATTTTGTTATCCGATTATTACGCTTAAAGCGTAATTTAATATATTAGTTTTTAGTTTTATTAAATTATTTAAATTGTATATAATTAATATTAATTAATTTATAATTATTTTTTTAATTTGTTAAAAAGTTTTTTCCGTTTTTAACGTTTATGACAACTTCTTTTTCTAATAAGTTTATTTTAAGGTATTCTTATCCGGTTAAAGTTTTTAATAGATTTTTGATAGTAATTAACGATTTTGAGAAAGTTTCGTATTATTATAATTTTCTTAAGGTTTATTTTAATATGTTCGGAAGTAAAATTATAGTTTAAATATTTAAATTTCTATATATAAAATCAGTTTTTTTCTGCGGTAATTAATAAGTTAACGTTTTAAAATAGTTATAATATTTTATAATCGTATTTTTAAAGGCCGTAACGTGTTGAGTTATAATATTTAGTTAGTTTTATTAAATACGTACTAGGTAAATCTAATCTTTTTAAAACGTAATGTAATAATAAAAATTATTAAAATATTACTAATATTTAAATCAGCTTGGCGATTCTTTACACGAATTAATAAATCCCGTATTATAATATTATTATTCTCGTATTAACGCTAATATTATATATTTTATATAGTATTCCGTTATCTCGTTACCGCCTCGTCTTTATTTTAGTTTTATCTATACGTAGTATACTACTATAACAATGTCGTATAATATTTAACATGTTATTAATTAATTTAATTTGAAACCCGTAGAAAGTATTTAATCTTTTTTAATTTTTTTAAACAGTTATTAATAACTACTTTAAAAAAGAAAAGTTATTATTACGATATTAGCAAAGCGGCTTATTTAAGCCGTCGATAGATTACATCTAAATAGGCTATATAGGCTTGCTAAATAGCTTGCATTTTCTATTTTTAAATATTAATATAATATTTCTTAAAAAAATAAAAAGAGATATAGCGCTGTAATATAAATTCTCTTATTATTTATTAAATACTTATATAAATAAAAGTTAATATACGATTACAACTTCTCGTTATTATCTTTTTACATCTTAATATATTAATATAGCATATTATTATATTATTCTTCGCGCATTATTTTTTTTTAAAAAATCATAAATTAAATTTAAAATTAATCTTTTTTAAAGTAAACGTATAATACGGAAAACCTTAATAACTATAATATAAACGGTTATTATAAATAACTTTAAAAATTTATAAACGAAACGAAAGGGTTTTTTATTGAAGAAAAATAAAATATAGCCGAAATAAGATGGTTCCATAGTACACTTACCTTTACTTTCTTATTGGGACGCGCCAGGTGCCGGCAGTGTTGCGGCAGGTGTCGCCAAGATCTAAATACGGCAGTCGGTTCTAAAGGAAGCGGGATTTTTCGACACAATAACCCTTGTCCACTCCGTTCGCAAGCTCACTACGTTAAAATGAGGGCAATCTTCTTGTTCATTTAAAAATTAAAGTGAGAAGAGTACATGAACTTTGCTAGCTCAGGCCCTGCTGGCTCGTCAGAGGTAACGATAGTAGGCTTTCCTAGTGCTAATTAGCGTTGGTCGGGCGGAACTTTTACTTACCTGGTAAAGGGGCTTTCATACAAGAGTGTTAAGTATGTTGCTTGGTCAATGATAGGTTATATGGCTATTGTCTCCATCTCCGGAATCATTAATAGTCCTATGTTAATCCATGCTTGTATGAAACTCGTCCTGCAACTATTCTGATAAGTCGAATTTCCACTGCCACCCATGAACAAACGGTGGCTCACAACTCAAAGCGCAGTTTGCCAGACATGAACCTGAAGTGAGCCATAGTACTGGGTGCTCGGAAGGACCACTGACCCTTGACTACTCAAACATATTTGATATTCGGGGAGAGATACTGTCAGCGAGGTACAGCAGGAAACCTCCAGCCTCATCGACATGCGTACCGGCGTTCAAGAGGAGAACGAAATGCAAAGCAGGCTTCCCTAGTAACTGATTCCAAGGCTAGAACCGATAGCTTGCTGGCTTTCCCCGCGTCTACAATTGGTACTGGCATTTTCGGAGATTTACCGGGGACTGTGCAGCCAGGAACTGAATTATGTGGTGCTACTTGAGACACACATCAAGTTCGGCTCGATCCCACACGACAGGTGGCTGGGGGAACAGAGGGCTGTGTCGTACTTGGCGCTGCAATGCGGATCGTGATGTAGAGCATCTTAAGTAAGTTATATAAAGGCCCCCTCTATACTCAGACTGGGGAATGATATAGCTAGCCAATTATCTAATTCAAGACCTTGTTCGAGGTCGAGAACAAGCGAGAAAGTCTGGACTCTACTTTGGAGTATGTTTAGGACAGTTGGAGGGCGTCTCCACGCTAAACAGCATTTCGCCTATGCTAACGTTATTTGGGGAAAGCGACCTCCCTATAGGGTTAATATGGTATTTGATAGCACTGCCACATTTCAGCCCCTTCAACTCAGCCTATCAGCGATCGCCCGCAGGTCACGCATGTGATTCGTCTTATAAGCAACTGCAGCAAGCGGGTGTGTCCCTTTAGTGATCATCTAGACAAGGCATAACACGCACATCAAATCAAAAACATGCCATGATTCCGTATGAAGCCATTCAGCCAGTTAGCTACGATGATATGTGGCTAACCCGTCCGATGTTGTCATTGGTGAGGTCTTCTATGTTTATCTCCATCGAGAGAGCCTGACCGAGGCGTTCAGCTGGCTCCCAAGAATACTAGCTGCGAAGGTTCGTCTCCTCTGAGTGCCGTTTTAAGCGTAAAGGGAGGTTAATTGATTCTGGCTCTCCCTTACCTTTCCTCGTCTGCGCCGTGCATTTTTAAGGTTCGACAGTGCTTTGTTACAGCGAATCGTTGACCATTGATCTGTTTGCAATTGGTAGCTTCACGCCTTACTACGCCCGCGAGTGGGGTACTGTGCGGCTGAATTCTTGAACCTTCTTGTCTCTTGGGAACATTCTCAGGCCTTCCTCTTTTCTCTCTATGATCTCGTTCAATATTTCGTAATATCCATGTTCCATATGTCCGCCTCTAGGTCCGGATCCTCCGCCGTGGAGGTAGTTGTAGAAGCGTCTCTGAAGGCATCGATCGACCAGTCGGAGGATGGAGAAGTTGAAGCTCCAAGATGGAAGATCAAGAGAAAGCCCGTACCAGAACCGGCCGACAGCGCCATTGCTCTGCCCGACATGTTAGAAGACATAGACGAGACTGGCTGGATGAAGTACGAGCCTCCGGCCGGGTTGAAGACGGCGCCGGACATCGAATCGGACATCATCTTACATGTGATCCAAGACTCGATCGATAGGATTAAGGCAAGGATCGTCGAGGACGAGGAGAGGCGGGAGGTAGAAGCTGAAGCTGCGAGGGCAAAGGAAGAGGAGGAGGCTAGGGAAGAAAGTGAAAAGGGCAAGCAACTCGATGTCCCAAGCGTTACAGTCGATATCGTGGATGATGAACCGGTCCGGCCATCCACACCAAACAGGAACCCATATACTTGTAAGATGCGAAAACAGACAGAGAAGATAGACCCCGACCGGTTTCTAGTTCCGGCGACAAGGCCAAAGCTGAAGAAGCGCTCGTTATTCGGCCTACTCAGGATACTAAATCACAGCAGCGAAAAGGGGGAGACAAGCGCAGCAGGGGCTGCCCGCCACAAGCATAACAATTCTCCAAGCAGCCTCGACCTGACCGGTCGAAAGAGGCCTGCCTTTATCTCCATCAAGAAAGTTACCGGTAGCAGTCCGAAGTCTTCAATCGACGAAGACGCATTGGTGTAAGCCGGTTTCTTCTCACACCGCTACCCAAGACATTTGTCACACGCTGAGAACCTGACTAGGGAATGCGTCTCCTGTCTGGACGACTTCAGCGCCAGGGAGACGATCAGGGCGCCGTGTCACAACTACTGCAGGGACTGCTTCCGACGGCTCATCTCGGCCGCGTGTCAGAACGAGCAGCAGTGGCCGCCCAAGTGCTGCCTCAACGCGATCCCGGACGCCACGATCCTCCTCGGCGTCGACGGCGAGCTTCAGCGGCAGTGGCGCTTGCGGGGCGCCGAGTGGAACATCCCCGTGAGCGAGCGCGTCTATTGCAGCGAGCCCAGCTGCAGCATCTGGTGCCGGCCGGACGAGATCAACGCCGCTCTCGGGGCCGCGCGCTGCTCGCATGGCCACTGGACTTGCACGATCTGTCGGGGTCCTCAGCACGACGCCGCCGAAGCGTGCCCCCAAGACCGCGACCTGCTGCGCACCAACGAGCTCGCCGAGGAGGAGGGCTGGAAGCGCTGCCACGGATGTGGCGCCTACGTCGAGCACCGCGAGGCCTGTCAGCATATGACGTGTCGCTGCGGTGCTCAGTTCTGCTACGTCTGCGGCGCGCTCTGGCGAACCTGTGCAGTAAGCAATTTCTGGAGTCGTCTATCTCCCTTATTTCTTAGTCCACGGATACAGATATCCGAACAAACACTTACGACTCCCGAAACTTGCCTTGTAACTCCCGGCTATGCGCCTGGGACCTTGAATAGAGTCATTACTGACTCCAGATGTTGCAGTGCACCATGGAGCAGCTGGCCGACGTCAAGAGGGAAGCCGCGGCCCGGCGACAGGCGCGGCAGGACCGCGAGGCGCAGGAGGAGGCCGAGCTCCGGGAGGCGCTACGGCTCGTGGCCGAGTTCGAGCGCGAGGAGGCCCTCAAAGCGGAGTTGCTGCGGCAGGAGCAGGCGCGGCTCGCCGAGGAGCGGCGGCGGCGGGAGCTCGAGGAGCGCATCCGCCGCGAGGAGGCCCGACGCGCCGCCGTCGAAGCCAAGTTCCGGGACCTGCGCGCGGCGCTCGCCGACCTTCACGAGGCGCAACGCAGTGCTGTGCATAGGGACCACGTGGCCGAGGAGGCGGACCTGACGGCGCGCGGTGCGGGGAGGCTGGACGAGCTCCGGCAACGGCACGAGACCGAGCGCGCGGAGCTGGCCGAGGCAACGGCCGCCAGGCTGCGCGAGAGGGAGGGGGCGGTCGCGCGCGAATACGCGGCCCGCGTGGCCGAGGAACGGCGCATCGAGGAGCAGTACGCGGCGCAGCTGAAGGCGTACTGGGCGCGGCGCAGCGGCGGTGAGGCGGCCGCGCGGACGGCGCTCTCCTCCCTCCAGCGCCGCATGGACGAGGGGTTCGCCGCATGGAAGAAGTGGATGGACGGCGAGCTAGAGAGCTACCGCTGGGAGGCGCGCGAAGAGCAAGCTATCCGCGAGGAGCTCATGGACGACAGGGAGCGCCGTGCGGCGGAGGGCGCCGAGGCGGACCGGGAGGCGTTCACGCGCCGCAGGAGGGCGGAGCTGCGGTGGGTCGAGGTCGCGGTGGCGGAGAGGGAGAGCCTGCTTAACGAGATGGGTGCCGCTGAGCTCGAGAACGCAGAGGACACAGACGCTTGGTTTGTAGAGGATGCGCTCGACGAGCCGGTCATTGTACAAGGCAACGGCGAGGTTCGAGATTTAGAGGAGTTTCCGGTCCCAGGTGCATTCATAGAATAGCGTTTCTACAGGACATAGGGGTTATATAGTTTTCCAAAGCATACCGCATAAATAGCCGTGGCATCAATTCAAATCATGACACTATGAGTTGGGCATCGTTATAAGCCCTCCTCCGCCCCTTTTCTCAAACTAACGACTAATCCAAATATTTACTGAACACAGCGAGCAGTTGATCGCCTTCAAGATCGAACCAACGTCGCAAAGGCCGTAATAGGTCTCACGCAAGTACTTGGACGTTCATTTGCGGCGTCGACGGTATGAGTGCTGGCGGAAGAGCGAGATGGGCGATGGGCGGTGTGAGCTTTCAGTAAGCGTATCTACCCGGATACCCACTACTTATTTGAGACCCTGGGCCTCACGTATCTTATCCTGCCGTCTCTGCTCAGCCAGCACGGCCTCCTCATCGACCTCTTGGTTCCGTGAACCCTTGAAATTACTCTCGGGTAGGGCGTTGAGCGCCTCCTCCTGAGCATCGAGGGACTTGAAAGTGATCCAGAAGCCGATACCGCCGAGAGCGGAGATGATGGTTATGGCGGCGTACAGCCACTCGAGCAGCGGGTCGGTAGCAAGACCGATAAAAGCTTGGGCGATGGCTGAAGAGAACGCCTGAGCAAACCAGAAGACGCCCGTGATGAGGGAACGCATGTTCTTGGGTGCCTTGGTGAAGGCGTACTCCAAACCAGTGATCGAGCTGAACTGTACATTTGCAAGTTAGCAATGGATCATTTTAGGGCGAGAATGACGAAACCAGAAGAGGGGGGAAGCGAGTAAGGACTGGAAAATTACTCACAATCTCCGACAGGGCGATCAAGATGTACGCTGGCGCCTGTACCCACACCCATATATCAGGGGGTGTATCACAGTCGCTGGCATATTTTCCACAAGGGCTCTGTTTGTAAATGGAGTGTTGGATAACCGCAGCGACTATCATGGAGATAGTCGCTGCGGCGAAACCGGCTGTGATCTTTTTGATCGGCGTAAACTTCAGTCCAGCCTTTTCAAGGGCGGGGTATATGAATTTGTCGCAGATGGGAATAAGGATTAGAAGAGCAAATGGGTTTAGGTTATGCACGATATCGTTAGGGACAGCGCCTAATTTCATGGTCGCAGCTTGCGAGACCAGGTTATTGGTCATTTGGCCGTACGCCAACCAGAAGATAGGGTAAAAAGCGAACACCTTGCAAGCTTGGAATCCACGTCGGATCTCATCAACCCAGGCATCGTCGAACGTCATCCACGAAGGCTTATTCTCCAACCTGCTGGGCTTGACCCTTTCCCAGAACTCTCCGTCTTTGCAGTTGCGCCAGGTCCGTACGGGGTTCAGCGAGACCCGACCTTTCAAGGCGAGGAAGAAGGTAGCCATGCTCTTTGACAGGACGGATCCGGTTGGAGGACGGCGATGGTACTTGTTGCGCAGCCAAATCATGAGAAGCGGGCAGAGCAGGAAGAGAACGGTTGGCAGGGTGTATGCCAGCCAAAACCCAACATATTTCTCTGCATACACCATACTGAACAGCACGTAAGCAGTCGTAGCTGAAACGGGAGGGCCAGGATGAATTACCTGATCTGTCCTACCAGTGCGCCGACGTTAATGAAGAAGTAATACCGCATATATATGTGGCTTATCGTCAAAACCGGGTCGTTAATGACCTTCTGGCCCTTTTTGTTGATTTCAACAGTCGCACGGGGGTTTTCATGCTCGTATTGTTCGGCGATCATGGGGCTGATGTTGCATTTAAAGAAGCCGACTCCCATGCCAAAAAATATTAGACCAACGATGAAGCATCCGAGAGCTCCGCTCGGGTTTGTGATAACTCCGGGTAGTGAAGAGATGATAATAATTATATGGCCGACGGTTGCGATTACAATAGCGACGTTGATGGTATGGTACCGACCCCAATACGTGTCAGCCAAGTATCCACCAAGAATAGGCATCTACAACACTCAGTATTAGTACGCTTGAATATTAGATAGCGGTTCCAAGAGACGCCTAAAGCTCCCGAGACACCCCATGCTCTGCTAGAGGCTATCATCTCGGTATATGAGAACCGGATTGGCATTGCTGGCGAAGTAGCCATTACTTACCAGGTAAGACCAAAATGAGTTGAATAATACTAAAGCAGTGGAAGTCTGTTGGCCGAACCCAAGGGCTCCAGGCTGACCATAAGTTCCAGCGGCACCTGTTGCAGAGCCTTCGGGGAGAGGGAACTGGATAAAGTTGACGACTTGGATGTTTATTAACCACAACATATTTTCAGAACCGCAGACAACATCTGAGATACTCACAGACAGCCGTCGTGCCATACCACCCAAAACGCTCGCACAGCTCAATAAACGCTATAGCGTAGATGACCCAGTGCACCTTTCCAACAACTCGTGGGAGAGTTTCGAGTTCCTCCTTAGTTGGGTACTGCTCGCCATTGGGACCGACCAGTACGTCGTCGGCGTTGCTCGAAGACGAAGCGGCATCAATATTCTTCTCGCCGGCGATCTCATTCCGGAGTGCCATTTCTTTCTCGAGTGTCGGGGCATTGGCTTCTGCAGCCTCAACGACGTTGAGCTGTGCACCTTGAGACATCTCTAGATATGCAGCGCCGAGGCAGACTTCAGAGCCGAGATATAATCGGTGGGAAGGGCTCGGGGAATGATACGGCCGGGTACGAGATGCTTCCAGTGGTGGGCATGCGACACTTCTTATGCCGCAAGCCAGAGCCATTATCAGATGGGAGTCCCCAACTCTTGGGCCCGTCTGGGTTGACATGGTTCGGTTGGAGACGTTGGCTGCCAAGAAGTATGCCCCGTGATAAAGGCCTTTGCCAAGGGCTGGGCTAGAATAGCCTGAGCGCTGCCGAGAATGAGACCAAGGAAGAGACGATAGTGCAGCCCAGCTTATTCGCAAGTTCGCACATTTTCCCGAGAAATGGACAATGCTTGGACCAGTGGAGCGACTCACCAAGACCTTATCTCCTGCCCTTTAAAGCAACATATTAAGCCATCGGCCTTGGAAGCGCATTCCCTACGTTCGCGCCGGCAATGCTTCCCATTCTAGGAGAGCGGAATTGGTGTCCATCAGGGAGATAAAGGCTATTGAAGTGGTTGGCCGCTGTTTTCCGAGCAGCGGCTACATCGACATATATTGACTCGGTGTAGCTTGGCTTGTTATCCTGGCCTTATCAATCTATCAGATGCTCTCTTCGCTTTACAACGACGCCTAGCTCGTCGAACCCTGCAGGGACCACGTCCGACTTCATCGGAATTAGGGTCCGATATGATGATAACGCAGTCGCGGAATGACCCGTATCTCGAACATTATGTCAAGGTTAGCTGCCAACTACGCAGATAGTAACCGGCTGCATAACGCTCTTAGGCGACGGCCGGAATCTTTCTTTGGTGATCTCAGACCTAGTCCATGGGTATTACGAACCGGGTGTGTCGCAGTTAGAAACCAAATACACCTCTCACTTGGCGCTTCAGGGGAGGTTACGCCGTAAGGCCATGGACTAATAATATGGCCTCGTACTGTCGCTTCTGTAGTCTGCCTGGGTGCCAGGAAAAGCTCCTATGGGCACGTCTACCGCAGTCTTCTGATCGTCGTCAGAACTCAGGTTACCCTCTCCGAAGTCGTCTGACCGATCCGGTGGAGCGCGCATTGCTTCCAGAGACTGCCTGCTAAGCTCAGGAAGCTGATAGGGCTTTATGCCGTGTACTTCTCTTCCTGAAGGAAGGCTTGACAGCAGCGTCGCAGGTTGTGGAACCGTCTGGGTGAGCATCTTGGTCGTGTAAGCAACAGCCGTGTAGGCAACGGCCGTGTGATCAACGGCCGTGATACAATGACTAAGATCATAGTTACTCACCGTATCGTTTTCCTTTGCCCACTTCGCCTCCAGCATTTCTATCACCCGAGTTTCCTCCCCCTTGCCCGCGTCAGCCCCCCAGCCAGTGCCCTTCTCGACTCTCTTGTCTTCCCGCCTTCCAGACCAATCTTTCTTTAGTCGGCTTAGGCTAAGGCCTTTCTTCGTTTCTTGCAGCTCGATGCCAAGTTCCTGGAGACCGCAGCGTAGCCAACCTAGAGCATTCCCGGTTTGTCCAGATAATTCGGCATCAATCCCGAAGAAGCGGCAGGCCTTTGCGCGGCAGGCCTTCCTAAGATCTTCAAGGTACCGTAACAATGACTCGTTAAGCCTCGGCAGGCCCCTTTCTGGAGATTGGCACAAGGAGGAGGCTTGAGCCGCATGATCGGCAGCAGCGAGACAAAGTCTAGCGAACAGGTGAGCACGGACCTTGGGAATTTCCGGGGCCCTGTACATCCATTCCCGATCATTTTTGTTACGATCTTGGGCAACGACGGCAGGATATGGGTCATCTTTCAAGACCGCCAGCAGGGTTGCCTCTGCCAAAGCAAGTGAGGCTAAGGCTCGAGTAGTTGAGGGTGTGATGTCGATGCATGGGGGCGTGGTGCTAAGATTTTCCGCACGGCGGGCAAGATAATCGTGAACAGAGGCCGCATCTAGTAGATGCTTTGTGGCAGTAGTGATGGCAGTAGTGCGCTCTTGTGTACCGAGCACAGCACCAGATGTAACATAGAGAGGGTGCAGGGAAGCACGGGCAAGGAGGGAGTGTGCATAAGCCAAAGTGGAGAGCGTAAAGAAGATTTCATATTCCAGAGACTGGACTTTAACACGAGCCGTCTCTTTACCGGGTATGGCATTGTCTGACAAGGTCGGGCGCCACTCAATAGCAGGGGTAGATGTCAGAACAACGTTAATATCTTCATCGAGCAACGGCCTGGTGCCCAGTCCAGCATCAACGGCGAGGAGGTATGGGAGATAGCCGTTCAAGCTGCTGATTATTGAGGGGAGATTAGGTGGTTGTGAGGCCGCTGGCAGTCGTTTATGCTTTTTCAAAGCATCTCTCATAACACCACGATGTGTACTCGCAGTGAGGGGCAGGGAGGGGTGAGACTCGCAATTGAAGCTGGAAGAGAATGAAAACGCTGAGGTAGTTGGCAGCGTGAACGGAAATGGCATCTTCAAGATGTCTACACTATGTCGAAAGAGAACAGCGTACTTGGGGTTTCAGGTTGTGCTTGAAGTTATAAAAGAGCACTGAAGTTGAATGGGCAACTCTTACACAGCCAGATACCACCGGGGCAGTTATCCACTAGGTGCATAGCGTCTACTGTAGTAGTATGGATGGTAAACCCAGGTTGGTTGGGAGTACCTCCTGTACATACCTTCCAGCACAGCCGGACGTTCTTTAGGCCATCTTACCCACAGGTGTTACTTATAATCCGTAACTCCCTCAGGATAAAAAAAAAATAAAAAAATAAAACTTAAATTTTAACTCGGGTAATAGGTACTACTTGTTAAAGGTTACGTAAGATTTATAATAAATATTAAAATAATTATAAAAGATAACGTTAACGTAAGTATATTAGCAAAAATTTACTAATTACAAGTAACCAATTGTAAGGCACGTATAATTATATGAAATGTATTTACTTTAATTCTCTTTTTATCTGAAATTTAAACGAACTATATGACTACTTATAGCTGCAAAATGGGTCACCTTAACGATGACCACATAACCCCTAACAGGGCCCAGCTTAAGGTGTGCAAATTGGGAAGGGCGAGGTGTGCATTGGTACGTGCGCCGCTCTAGTGATTACCTGGCGTTAGACTGATATCAAGCCACGTATCTATACCTGATGAGCCACATATAAGATGAGCAGCACCGCCACATCAATTAAAGCTTGCTGACATCCTGCTGCTTTCAGAAGCTTCATGCTGTTTGCTCATGATGATCCCCTGTCCAAACCTTCATGGAGGGGGCATTCGTTCATTCACTACATACAAAGCACGCCAAGCAGCAGCGAGCTACGCGTTCAATCCTACTATCCAATGCATGCGGCTACAAGGTAGAAATTCGGATATAAATCGGCGATCATGGCTTCCGGTCCGTCATCATCTCACAAACCACGGCGCAAGATCAAAAAGATAGCAGAATTCGACGGCAAAGTAGCCAAGGCTGAAGCTCTTTTCCGAACGCCCTCATTCCCCCTGGCAGCTCTGTTATGGCCTGCCAGAGGCTCTCTTTCGCAATGGGAGGTCCTACCTTTGATTCTGATGGTTGTCGGTCTGTTCAGGTGGGCAGCTGGACTTTGGGGTTATTCTGGTACGTCATCCATCCAGACTTGATCAGCTTGTTCTCAACCATCTATCCTCGTCAGCATATACCTAGCATGCCTACCTAGTTTGTCGAGAGTCTGGAATGTACTGACACAGTCATCTTCTCTCTCTAGGGTGCCGTAAGCCGCCCATGTTTGGAGATTACGAAGCACAGAGACACTGGATGGAAATTACGACGCAGTTGCCCATATCTCAGTGGTACTTTCACGACCTGGAGTGGTGGGGTCTCGACTACCCTCCCCTGACGGCCTACCACAGCTGGATTTTGGGAAAGATAGGATCCCTTATTGACCCTTCTTGGTTCGCTCTCTACACATCGCGGGGCTCTGAAGATCCGACCCTCAAGATCTTCATGAGAGCTACCGTCCTCGTCTCTGAATACCTCACCTACATTCCTGCTGCTGTCATCTTTGTCCGGCGGTTTTGCAAGCTGTTTGGGGTGGCCCAATGGACTGCATCCGTTGCCCTTGTCGCCATCCTCATGCAGCCCGGTACTATCCTCATCGACCATGTTCATTTCCAATACAACACGGTCATGTTAGGCTTCGTGCTGGCCAGCATGTCTAGCATGATAGCTGGACGTTACATGTGGGCAGCCATATTCTTCGTTGCCGCCTTAGGGTTTAAGCAGATGGCACTGTATTACGCTCCAGCCGTATTCGCCTACCTCCTAGGAAGCTGCATTTTCCCCAGGGCTAGCCTTGGTCGGTTCTTCAGCATTGCTGCAGTCACGGTTGCATCCTTTGCAGTTCTCATTCTACCTTTAGTCCTTGGCGCGTTCCTCGATGCCAGCCGGGGAATCGAGCCTCGACCTGATCGCGAAGGCGGGCGGCCCCCCCTTCCAATATTCACGTTCTTGTCAGACCATCTAGATACTGAGGCATTCTATTACCCGGTTGTGCTGCAATTGGTCCAAATGATACACCGAGTATTCCCATTCGCTCGTGGACTCTTCGAGGACAAAGTCGCCAATTTCTGGTGCGTTGCCAATGTAATCATCAAGCTGCGAAAATATCCAGCTGCTTTCCTCCAGCGGGCATCACTCATAGCAACACTTGCTTCGATCGCTCCGCCATGCATGATTATCTTCTTGCGGCCGCGCAAGGAGCTTCTGCCATACGCCTTCGCAGCCACCGCCTGGGGATTCTTCTTACTCAGCTACCAGGTTCATGAGAAAAGCGTTCTTCTCCCGCTTATGCCGATGACTGTGCTCCTCGCCGGGAAGGAGGGCTTGGGGAAAGATATCAGATCATGGGTCGGATTCGCCAATATCCTCGGCACATGGACGATGTTCCCGTTGCTCCAAAGGGTCGAATTGCGAGTGCCCTACGCTGTATTGACACTTCTGTGGGCGTATCTGTTGGGTCTGCCACCGACATCTACAACCGCATACTTCGAAGAAACTCAGAGCATGTGGGTCCAATGGGGCACAGTGATCCTACACGGCGCCTTCTACCTCGCCATGGGCGCTTGGCATGTTCTGGAAACATCCGTCACCCCACCTGCGGACAAACCAGACCTCTGGGTCGTTGCCAATGTTGGGGTAGGTGCTGCGGGATTCTCGATCTGCTACCTCTGGTGCCTAGCGAAACTAGTCGAAATGAGCGGCATCATGCCTAGGTGGCTGCCCTGGGCGAAGAAGGAAAAGGTCAAAACACGGTGATCTGTATCAAATATGAGACGTTCGTCTTTTGTACATATACTATATTGATACCCTTTGATAGATGTCGCACTACCGTAGCGGGATGTGCGAATGGAAATCATTTGATTTATTGCTTAGCCTGATCGAACTGGTGACAAACCTGCCTCTAGAGGTACATGAGTGCAGAAGTTGGAGCCCCATCCATGGGAACGGGCCATCGTTCCTAATGCGTTTGGACTGGAAGAGATGGACACATGGGCTTCCCAGGTGGATGTCACGGCACCCCTGGTTTATTCCCAACGAACGGCACTATTGACGATTGCACAGGTGGTGCTACCAGCCAGTAATGGCCAGTTCGACATATAATAGTAGCCGCATCGATCAGCATAGTGTCAACTTCGGCTTACCGCTGATCACCTTTCCCCTCCCAGCCTGGGCATGAATCCCGGGACTTAATGATGTAGATTAATTACGCCTACAATGACTGTGCCAACAATAACCGGCATGCTCACTCTCACTGCGAAGCCTGCTGTTTGTTTGGCACAACATGATAGAACCGTCTTCAGTGGTAATCCAGTAAAAGCAGACAACCTTACGGCACATTGAGAAGGTGAAATCTGTCTACGTAGTCAATATGCGGAAATGAAGTCCAAGCGTGGGTGAGTTGGTCGTGGAATGCTTTCTTTAACAATCTTGGCCGCGAAGTCTTTTATTAGGACACTCACCCACTGGGCTAGACAGTGAGAAGTAGGGCAACTGGCCCGGAGGATATAGTAATCGGGCATGATGTTAACGTGAATCTCAAATAATCGTGGAATGGTAGAGTGACTGCCCCTGAACAGAGAAACTAGGGTGGATTGGCATATTTATCGCTGTATTTGAAATAATTATTATGGGCTGTTGGAAAGCACAGGGAGTAATCTTGCTACTACACCTTCTCGGAATAACCAGCTTAAAATATAAAAAATAAAAATAAAAAATAAAGAGGCCGTTCTCCAAATACGGATCGAATCGGTGACCGACAGGGAGGTATTCCAAGTACTATCTCAGAGGCGTGCACAAAGAGAACATCTGATGATGGCCACCCCCTCCCACGAAACGGCCATTAATCAAATGCTGATATGCCTGAGTCCTATAGGACCTCATATGTTTGCGTTTTGGGTATAGGGTAGACGACCTGCCCTTTCTCCATGGTGGTCAAAGCGATACTACATTCCTGTGAGGCATAGGCTACGGAGTATTCACGAACGGCAAGTTTTCCTATAACGGTTTCATGCCTTAGCAGCAATACACAAAGAAGGACATGTCGTCGATGACGCCTGACAACCGACGTATGTGAATGTGTATGCTTGGGAGCTTACGGAATCCGACATGTTAACACGGGCTCTCAAACCACAAGCGGATTCATTAAACGTATTTGAGTACTCTGTCCATCTTGTTATGCCTATTCGGCCTTCCTATTCCAGTACTACCTCCCCATGTATTTTCTATAATTTAATTATGAAATATCAAATTGGTATCTAGCGTGTCATTTCGATAGGACTCTTCCTCCTATCCTGACATAGCGCCATGCTTAAAAATCCGAAGATAGACCCTTGCGGGGATCAAGCGATGATTATCTTCTTTTCCCCCGGTTGCTCACATAGAGCCAACCACCCATTTCTAACGTCGTTTCTCGCCGCCACGCTGAAAGGGCTTCTTGACCAGGTCGACAAGCCTGCCCAGGCAGCCGAACAAATAATCGAAGCCGAAGCTCCAGCCGCGGACGCGGACCGTGTAGACGAAGAAGTACACGAGGGCCCAGTTCGATATGCAGAACACCAGGAAGATGCCGAAGTCTATAGTTAACCGCACGTTCTCGTCAGCACTGTAAACTCCGGAGGAATCCCCTAATCTAGATAGGGAGAGAATCTTCTCAAAAACGGCGTGAGACGACTGTCGACTTACCTCTCCACTTCTCGTCCGCCCGGATGTTCAGCGTCTGCAGATACTGGTTGCCCGAGCTGAACGGACAGTACTGGCAGTCGGCGGTGGCGTCGGGGTTAAGCAGGTAGCCACCAGCGGAGCGGGCGAAGGCGCCCGCGTAGTCGCCGCACGTCTGGCCGAAGGGCGCGTCGAAGCGGGCCGTCTCCTCGGATGCACAGCGCACGGGCTGCCCGTCGAGCGTTGCCGCCAGGATGCCGCCGATCCAGTACGTCGAAGGGTTGACCCAGTACATCCAGTGCTTCCAGAAGCTCGGCAGCGACGCGTAGGGCCGGACGACGCCGTTGAAGAGGCCGAACATGACGAAGAAGAACGGGAGGACCTGTTTGTTGCGCACTTGTGTTAATAGCTTTTTTTTATCTCCGGGATTTACCGAAGTACGAGTCCGGGGATAGGTAGGTCGTGAACTTACGTTGGAGATGACCGTAAAGCTCGGCGCAAACGCGCAGATCCACTGACCCCACGAGCTCATGAAGAGGAACATGAGCAGCGACATGAGAAAGGTGTAGCCGGAGGCGGAGCTCTCGGTGGGCAAACCCGTGGCCCAGTACCAGAGGACCCAGTAGAGGACGGCGGAGACAACGGCGGTCGGGACCTCGGTGACGACGTTAGCGGTGCAGAAGGCGACCCAACCGTAGATGCGCGACGGGTACTCGCGGGCCTGCCAGAGCGCCATGTTATCCCAGAACTTGGGCACGACGGCGTTGACGACGGTGGGCGGGATGGTCACAATGAGAAAGCACGTGAACATGCGGTTCTGCATGTCCTGGATCGAGTACCCCAGCTGCCAGAACGTGAAGCCGTTGAAAATACCCGTGACGACTGCCACGAAGAGCTTTCCGTACACGTACGACGGGTCCCGCCACTGCTGCCGGAACATGCGCTTGGTGAGCTCCGTCGTCTGCAGCCAGGCCGGAGCCGCGTACTCGACGACGGCGCTGCCGTGCTGCTTCTGGTCTTTTTCCTCGGGCTGCCGCTGCTGCTGCGCCTTGAGCCCGTCGATCTCCTCGATGACGCGCTGTGCCTGCTCGCTGCGCAGCCACTCCTCGTTCCAGTCAACCTTGGTGCCGTCGGGCCTCCTGTGGGGGCGCGCGGCCGTCTCGAGGATGAACTCGGCGATGTTCTTGTGTGGCGGACAGGCGGCACCGCGCGCGGCAAAGTAGTCGATGACGTCGCGGCCGTTCTCGCCAATGGGGCCGAAGTAGAAGGTGTTGCCGCCAGGGTTCAGGGCGAGCACCATGTCGAACTGCTGGATGAGGACGGAGCTCGGCTGGTGGATGGTGCACACGATGGCCTGCCCGGCCCTGCTGAGCTTCTTGAGGAACCGCACGATCGAGTATGCCGACTGCGAGTCCAGGCCCGATGTCGGCTCGTCCAGGAAGAGGAGCAGCGACGGCTTGGCCGCCAGCTCTACGCCGATCGTTAGGCGCTTGCGCTGCTCCACGCCGAGCGACGAGATGATGGCGTCCTCGAGCTCGTTGAGCTCTAGCAGGTCGATGATCTTGTCGACGTACGCCAGCTTCTCGGCGCGAGGAACGGACGCGTCCTGGCGAAGAATGGCGGAGAACTCGATAGCCTCGCGGACGGTTTGAGTCCGGTCGTGGATGTCACCCTGGAGACAGAACCCAGTATTCCTCTGAAAATCGGATCCGAGGGGACGGCCGTCGACAAGCATCTCGCCGGCAATAACGCCGGTCTTCTGGCGCTGCGAGAGCGTATTCAGGAGCGTGGTTTTGCCAGCCCCCGAGGCACCCATTAGAGCGACCATGACGCCGGGCTTCGCGTAGCCGTTGACCTTGTTTAGTAGTTTTCGCTCACCGCCCATATACGGGACAGTGTATTCGACCTTGCGCCAGGTAAATATGGAGTCGCTCTTCGTCAACTGGCCCAGGGCTCCCGTCTCCTTCTCCTGCGCCGGCTGCGCACCACCGAACTGAGCCGATGACCCGCTGCTGTCAGCGCCACCGCCGACTGTCTTCTCATCGTCAATGGGCGCCGCTGCTTTGCGTGCCTGAGCCTTACTTTTACGACTTTTCTTGAAGATCAGCGCGCCGCCACCGCCTCTGCCAAACCTAACGAGCTCCGTTGCTAGAGCAGTGATCAATATGTAGAGGGCGGTAAAGGCAACGAGCACGCCGAAATTACGCCATAGATTCGAACGGCTGTAACTATATGTAGTCTGTAGGTAATCGTCGCCTGACACTTCATGACTGTTAATAGGGGCACCGCTAATAGCACAACCCTGGTACTCGGGTTTGGCGCCTGGGCCCTGGGGAACGAGCTGGTCCGGTGAGCACTGCATCACGCGCCCAGAAAACTCGTTCGACAATACCGCCTCGAATGCGTAGCTGATAGGATTTACCCAGTAGAGCCACCCGAACCAGACGTAATCGCTCAACAGCTGCGTCTTGGGAATCACGTAACCGGTGTAGATGACCAGCAGGTTAAGCGCAATGCCCGAAAAGCGCACAGCGGTGTCGATCTCCGGTGACAGGCTTGCGAACATGCGGTACATGGCGGTCAGCATAATG
Organism: Monosporascus sp. GIB2; assembly: GCA_004155935.1. NCBI lineage: Eukaryota > Fungi > Ascomycota > Sordariomycetes > Xylariales > Monosporascus > Monosporascus sp. GIB2. Next base: position 96,300 of record QJNV01000214.1, read on the forward strand.
GTGTTGGCGTATACGAAGAGCATGTAGATCCAGAACTTCCCCGCGTCCACATCCAGGCTGGTCATGAAATACATGGCAACGCCGAAGATGCACACTTGAACGGCGATGACGAAAAGGTCCTGAACAACGCGGGCAATCGAGACGGCAGATGGGCGGTAGAACGCATAGTCCTTGTGACGGGCCACGACGACACGACCTGACACGGCTTTCATCAGCTCGGACAGTTGGAGCCAGCCCAGGAACACGATGGAAAAGAAGACGGCGCCGCCTCGCGTGAAGGCGCCCGAGGTCGAAAGCGGTTGTCCGTAGAAAAGCGAGCCAACAATGAGACCATTGGATACGATGATAAAGACTTTTGTCCACAGAGTGGTGGTGTCGCCGAAAAGCAGCCAGAACTCCCGCTTGGTGCAAGCCCACACCTGACGGGGGAACGAAATTGTGTAAGGCGACTTCTTCCGCACGTGCTTGGACTTCGACTCCTGGACGGCGCCCTCAAAGTTCTTGGCATCTTCGTAGTCCGTCTGCTGCAAATGCTGTTTGTAGTCTTCCACGTCGGCCAGGAGTCTGTGGTAGTGCGATGAGTTCCGGAAAGCCTTCTCGAACTCTTCCGGGGTCTTCGGTGCCCTGCGCTCAAACCCGGGCCTGAAGCGTCGCTCGTTCGGGTCGGTGACTGCGGTCAGGAAGTCGGCTGTCGTCTGACGATCCGGACACTCGAATCCGAGGTCGATAAAGTACTGCTTGGCTTCCTTCGCTGGGCCGGAGAAGATCTGGCGACCCTGGTCGATGACTAAGACCTTGTCCATCACTTCGTAGATGCCTTCGCCGGCTTGGTATAGGGTGACAAGTGTCGTGCGATTGCTGATGTCCGTCATGATGCGAAGGGACCTCGCGTAGTCGAGGGCGGTAGAGGCATCCAACCCACGAGTGGAGTTGTCCCACGTTATCACTGTAGACTTCGACGCGAGCGTCTCCGCAATGGACACTCGCTTGCGTTCGCCGCCAGAGACTCCGCGTATATAGTCATCGCCGACTGGGGTGTTTCTCGTGTGACTGATCCCAAACATTCGCAACAATGCATTAGCAATGATGGGGATTTCTTCCTTGGCGCTTTTCTTGGTCTTGTTCATCAAGGCGAATGTGAGGGTTTTCCACACAGTCAGGGAGGCAAAATGCACATCGTCTTCGCCATTGTAGTTGACCTCTCCCCGATACAGTTTCTTCTGCTTCTCCGCGGGGATGCCACCGTAAGACACGTTTCCCTCGACGGCTGCGAACGATTCGCGGTTGTTGCTGACGGCCTTGAGAAACGTGCTGCAACCAGCGCCGGGACGTCCGAGAACTAGCATCATCTCGCCATCTCGTACACAACCGGTGAAATCATGGATGAGAGTGCGGGTTTGTGACTTCTTGAACCTCAAGAAAGGCATGAACCGGCAGAGGAGATGGTAAAGATCCGGCCCGAACGTCCCAAGGATGGCATCGGGGACGGTACGAACAAAAGCAGCCGTGCTACCAACCCCTTTGACGGTGAGGTTCTCGTAGACTACACCGACCTTCTTTGCGGACCCCGATTCGGTTCTTTTCTCAAAGTGGCCTTCTCGTATGAACTCGCTCAGCTCAAACTCGTCTTCCGACCCTTCCCCTTTGGTTTCATCATCTTGGACTTCATCAGTCTTTGCACGCGTTTGGGCCGTCGAAAGCCTTCTCTTAGCTTGGCTCTTGCTGCGGCTGGTAGTTGCTCTGCTGGCCTGCGTATCACGGGTTCTCGTTTTATGTAGCTGGATAAGGTCATTCCTTAGAGCCTCGTACTCATGCCTTGCTCCTTGTTCGCTGATCTCGCCGACATCGCGCTCACCCCAGGTTCCATCCCGAGCTAGCTCGGGCTCGGAAGAATCACTTCCAGACTCGACTCCTCTATCTCCGCCCCCAGTCGTGTGTAATCTGCCAGCATCAGCATGGATGTCGCCTTGGTGCCACGGACTTGCCTGCACGCCAGAGTGTGTACGGCGGATGGCTTCGCCGTCCCAAGAGCTCCACATAGTGAATTGTAGGTCGACGCCTCCTTGCCCCTCACAACTCCTACCCTTGTTGAGTAGCCAACTGTTTATCCCAGGTGTAGTCCTAGACTGTGAAGAGTATCGAGACAGGAGTTAATCCAATCGTCGTTAGGAGAGCGCTACGAAGGGATTCCAGAGAGGCAACCCGCATGTAAGAAGCAAGAGAGTCTTATAACAGACTATCTGGGCGCTATCCTAAGGGGAGAGAGAAACCGCCTGCAAGGTTGAAACGCCAGACCACCATGATATCAGCTTGAAGACTTTGAAGGGACAAGTGCGTGTCAGGGGAAAACATGCGGCTCATATTTATCCCGGTAACCTACTTGATTGTTAATCAATGATGATGCAAGATAGCGGTTCAAGAGCGTATACCAGTGTGTCACATATCATAGGGCGCATTTCCAGCTTAGTTCCCGGCAGTGATAGTCCAACCTAACGCAATGCGGGCCAGTAATCTAATGGAAGTTTCGACTCTCGGGTTTAAGACAAGCTTAAAGCCTCGGAGTTTGGGCGTTAGGACCTAACGAGATGATGTTAATTACTCTGAATTGCACCTTATCAGCCGTATCCTGTCGGTAAGGACCACAAAGGCCCACCATGCCGAGCCAAATGACTCATTCTAGAACAGACCAGGATCTGTAGGCGTTCAACAGTTGATTAGATATCAGGAGGAGCTTGACAATTGCATCCTTCCACGCGTCTAAGGTCGTGGGAGTGGTCCCGAGCAATTCCCCGGTTGCGGCGCCGAGTCTAAATGACGGAGCAGCCGCATAGGAGTGAGCCACCCCCGTTGAGCTAACCCGATCTAGTATTGAACAACGGCTACGTGCCTGAAAAGCCCGTACGGGTGCGGAAAGCACATCGGCCGAAGATCAATGGAACGAACGTATTAAAAGGGTTCCGGCTAAATGTCTAAAAGAAGTTTCAATTAGTTAGCCGGGCAAGAGGCATTTATCTACGATATAGGTCCTAGTTGAAGGTGTCATTCGGTATAGCGATGAATTGGCGACCATAGAAACCACATGATGGGTTTGACATAAGGGCGGTCTCAAAAGAACGCATGGTGCCTTATCCCAAGCCATGACACAATTTCCGCAATAAATGGCGACGTCACTCAGGCGTCACTGATTTGAGTGGTGCAAGAAGTGACCGTCGAAATACGAAGATCGAAGGACCTACGCATATTGTTGAAGTCTTTTCATGGTGCGTGCGTCATTAAAGTTTGAGCGCGTACGCAGGAGGTGGGGGTTAACCGGCATGGGCTGAGAGCTCGGGGTTAGGGGCGTATAACTCCGATGCTGTATGCCACAAGTGGCTGATGTAAGGTTAACTAATGTAGATAAGTATATGTATCGTACATACTCTGTGCTACCTCTTATACCATAAACGGAATCCAACTGCTACCTACAACCACCAGACAAACAGTGCTCTAGTACTATATAGTATGGTGGCTAATGTGTGAATAGCTGAACTACGTACATAGGCAGGTATAATCAATGCCTTTCTGTCCTCAACCCCTCCATACTACCAATAGTCGTGGATGCTACCGTTGATACCTAATACCGGTAGGCGCAGGTCGGGAACCACCAGCCTAACTACACTGTACATACATTTTCGTCGACATTATTTCGGCCTTCCATTTGTGGCTCAAGCACCTCAACTTGCGCTAACCACATGCGCTGGGACATTCGGAACCTGTACTGTAGAAAAGAGCAACAACTGGCTCTTCTTGGCATGCCACCATCCTCCCTGGAGTGGCGCTGCAGCACGGCTGTACCCCTAGTCTAGACTAGCAATTGAGGACACGGTTGTCTGGTAACATCACCAGTTTCTATGTAAAGCTTGAGGTTCCGTTTTGGTTCTAACCAGATGAAGCAATTGACCTTTCTCGGGAAGACTCCATAACTTCCAAAACTTACACGTTTTCTTTTTGATCTCACTTTATTATTGGCACGACTTTACCCTCATCTATCCTGTCCACGCCGGAGGGTAACTCTCATTCTCCCTGCCTCCACTCACTCTCCTTCGTCCTCGACTTCGAGAGAGAATTCAAACTTGCATCTCGTATTCCCTCCATCTCCCCAACGTCTCCTCGGTACATTTACACGACCCCGCCACCGAGCTCTGATCCGGTTGATTCGCATTCGATATGGCTCAGATCAGAGGTACGGCTGGTTACCAGCTCGGTAACCAGCACCCATTTGGGGGCCCAAGGAATGAGGCTACCGACCCGAGCCCGCTCGATGCGATACGAGAGCAGACCAGCAAGATTGAGGATATCATGGATTCGCTGAGTGAACCAATTAAGCCGTACGTTAAGCCAGAGTAGTGGCAGTGGTCGTGCGACACTTGAGCCTCATGATAGGATGCGGCTGCCAGGATTCTCAGGGGCGCAAGAAAGACTGATGTTTGTCGCGTCATAGATACCTGCCGGCTATCGGGCGCTTCTTGATTGTCGTGACTTTCCTCGAAGACGCCCTGCGCATCATCACACAATGGAGAGATCAGTTGACGTACCTCAACTCTTACCGGCACAGTAAGCTCTCCTGACGCTCGCGTTATATCTCGATATTGGCTAACCGAGCCTGACCAGTCCCTGTTGGCCTTACGCACATGTTCCTGATCGTTAACATCATTACGATGCTGAGCTGTTCGACCCTCGTCATTATCCGAAAGTACTCGGATTACGCGGTAGCTGGCCTTGTGGGCGTTGTTGTCATCCAGGCTCTTGGATATGGCTTGATCTTCGACCTGAACTTCTTCCTCCGAAACCTCTCCGTCTGTGGTGGCCTTCTGATGGTCTTGTCCGACTCTTGGGTCAGGAAGTCCAAGGCTTTCGCTGGTCTGCCCCAGATAGACGAAAAGGACCGCAAGATGTATTTCCAGCTGGCCGGCCGAGTGCTCCTGATTTTCCTCTTCGTTGGTTTCGTCTTCAGTGGGGAATGGTCCATGTGGAGAATCGTCGTCTCCCTTATCGGTCTCGTCGCTTGCGTCATGGTCGTCGTTGGCTTCAAGGCCAAGTTCAGCGCAACCCTGCTGGTCGTCATCCTGAGCGTTTTCAACGTGCTAGTCAACAACTTCTGGACCGTAAGTTTTCGCAGCTGATGTAAGCATCTTCAGGAGTCCGGACTAGCTGACCTATTTTTAGCTTCACGAACACCACCCCCACAAGGATTTCGCCAAGTACGACTTCTTCCAAATTCTTTCAATCGTAGGAGGTCTCCTCCTCCTCGTCAATACCGGCCCCGGGCAATTCAGCATCGACGAGAAGAAGAAGGTCTACTAGGCATCAGGGCGAAGCTTCGGCTCGTTATTAAGAAGTAAGCACGGCACGCTGCTGCTCATATGCCTGCTATGCACCCGCGATTCTCTGATAATGTATCAAGAGTCTGGACTGTATGATGTTGTTGGGTGGAGGAAAATCACATATAGGCTGGGACGGGCAATTTGCCTTTCGGCGGCGGGCGGGATTGCGCGGTGTCACAGATTTATCTAAGTAGTCAAGTTGCCCGAGACTTCATTGGGCCTCTTATACGTAGGCTAACTTTACGAGCCGCCAACGACACATTCGATCAATACATTGATCATGTAAGATATTCCGTAAGTTCACGTCTTTCGAAGTGTGCTTGTTACTCTTTTGTCTAGCATCTTCCTTGGACACGTTTTCAGTACTGCGTTCTCGGAAGCCCCTTAAAATCCCGGAATAGGGTCAGAACGTCTGTTGCCGGTGGTTCGAAATTCTAACTAGAACTAAATTGGCTTCTCTGGATGAATGGGAAAACGTTCCTCTACGGAATCTATTGGCGGCTGGCGCCAGAAGAAATTCCTCTTATTAGCATCAGGGTCCGAAAATGGTATTTAAAGTCGATAGCTAAGACGCGCCTGATGAACCCAGCACACCCAGACACAGAACGAGGAATCAGAACAAAACCCGAAAAGTCTAACCTGTCTCGGCGTATGATAATACGTTCCTATACCTCGTTAACGAAATGCCGGACTTAGAGGAAATACGCGGTTTGCCCTTACACTGGCTTACTGGGGGAGAGTTGTCTGTCGGCTAACGTACCGTTGGTCGTCCGCACCGCGCCACGCCTAAGTATATCCGTGCCGGCCGTGCTGGACATCTAGGTATCGTGACGAACGCCGGAGACTTCGGGACTAGCTCAAGGATGGGTTTAAAGATGCGCTGGCTTAGAGTGCACGATGTGGAAGCGGCCGTCCGCGCGAAGTATATCGATTGGATCTGACCTACTTACTCGATATATGCCTGCTCGAGCCCCTGATCCGGCAGAGGGCGTCGGTCGCTCCGTTAGATTGCTTGCCTATGTGCGCCTACAAGAACCCTCCCCCATGGTTTAACACCAACCCACAAAACTCGGCGGAGGATATTTGGGCATACACACGCACACACTAACACACGCATATATATATATATGAAATATAACTCCCGCTCTGTTTATTGGGTCGCTATACCCCAAACCCCCTTTACGGGCCCTGGGGCCGAATACGGCCATACGGATATTAGATGCGATTACCAGGGTTATGAAAACGATGCACTGTGACCACTTAGACAAGGCTTATAATCTACAACGTTTCTACCGATACCCCTAGTGCAGTTTATATACTGCGAGCCTCCGAAAATGGCCGGAGAAAATTATCTGAATCCCCAACCGGCCGGCCAGATTCCTTCACCCACTCTCTAAACTGGGCAACTTCACGAATCCCCATGCTCCGAAGGCTCTTCGTCCCATCCAGCTCTCTGGCATCAGCGACGTGTATTCTTACGCACGTAGTGATGTCGACGAATATCGACCGCGGCGCCGCACGCAGTGAGCGTCGCCACGTCGGCCGCGGGCTGGGTCCCTTACGGGGAGACGGCAGTGGCTTAAAAGGAACCCCTTCCGCCTCGATGGATACGGCATTCCAATCATAGACACTGTAGCTGGCCCCCGCGAAAAACTTTATTTCGTAAGTAGCAAGAGCCACTGGCGGCATCTATGGGATCTTGTTAGCGATGCTGGAGAAAACAGACCTCTGCGATCGGTGAAGGGGCTCAACCTGTAAATATCTGAGACAGAATTATTCGATAGAGCAATGTCCCAACGGAGGCTGATTGTGCCGGTGCTGGTGCTGGGATGCGCCAGACCAGAGGCGCCGACTCCACCGTTAGGTCGTTTGCATACCGCCTAGCGAGAGGGACTTCATTGCCCGTGGGGGAGCCGGTCCCTGATAGGATGCCGCATTTACTCCTGGCTGTAACTATGCAGACACATTATTGCCATCCGTTTTTGTTGTTCGGCGCAACATGCATCAACAGAGGTATCTCCTCGCTCTCACGCGATGACCAACTGCTCCACCGACCTCTTCGCGATGGCGATGATCTGCTGGCACGTGGGCGTCTCGCCGGGGCTGTGGAGCTTGAAAGCGCACGGCGGCTCCAGCCAGACGCCGGAGAGGACCATGGCGTCCCTCAACGCGTGCCTGGCCTTGGACCTGGTCTCCATCATGGTAACGATGTCCCTGAGCCCGAGGTGCAAAGGGTCGGCGTGGGCGACGGCGAGCTGCGAGCCCTGGGTGTTGGCGCACGCGGTCTCGGACAGGCCGTAGACGTCGACCTTGAGTAGCGCGCGGACGGCGAGCCGCCACATGGCGGGCTCCATCTCGCGGTGGTCGTAGGCCGCCGTGAAGCCGCACTCGAGGCTGGCTAGGTGGCCCCAGAAGCCGCCGAAGCCGCCGATCTGGAAGACGAGCTGGCGCCGCTCCCTCTGCGCGCAAGCCGTCTCGCGGTCGACGGCCGCGAGGATCCGCTCGTACGCGTGCACGATGCTCGGGATCAGCGTTGCCAGGAGCATGAGGGTCTGGAAGCTGCTGACGGCGCTTGTCGTCGGGCCGCTGTCGTGGGCGGCCGCCGGCGGCTCAAACCTAAGCGCGCACACGACGCAGTTGACCACCTGGTAGGCCGTCCTGGTGGCCTGCCGCGTCTGCCGCACCGCCTCCGTGACGTCGTCCGTGGGGAGCTTCTGCATCGAGTCCAGGGCCAGGTAGAGGCTCGCCATGCAGGCGCAGGAACCGACAGGGCTCGCAGCGCTGCTGCTCTCGGAAGTGCCCGAGGCCGCCGAGTTCGGTGGCGACAGGCCCGGCACAGGCTCCGGCGCCGGCTGGTGCGTGGACATGAACAGGGCCGGGTCGATGTGCGACGCGGAGAACGACTGGGCGAGATCCGGCGCCGCCGGCGTACCGAAGTCGAGATCGCCAAGATCACCGCCCATATAGGAGAGGGGCCAAGGGCTGCTGCCGTTCTCCTGGCTGTCGTTGAGCGTGTTCAAATCCGGGCTTGTACCGAAAACGAAATCTTCTCCTCCCATCAACATGTTGATCAAGGCCATGCCCGGATCTGTCGTATCCGGCGGGAGCTCGGTCATGGCGTTCTTGGTGGCGGGCGCATCGTCGGTTGGCGTCTCGTCTGTCGTTCCGTCCCGGGGTCGCTTTCGCGGCCGACCCATGGGTTTCTGGGGCGAGTAATGGCATACGATGCCCTCGCGCTTACATCGCGAGCATCCGTCGGGCTCCTTGGTGCAGGCGAGCTTTCGGGTGCCTTCAATCTCAGTGGTGAGTGGGGCGGGTACATTTCCCAACTTCAACTTCCGGCAATAGAAGGGGACATACGGCATTCATCGCAGGCCCGGTGCTTCGGGGAGGTGGCGGGCTGGTCCGAAGCCGCGGTCTTCGATGACATCGCGGATTATGGAATTTCGTGCGACTCGGCCCTTATAACTTCAAATGAACGTTCCGCGAGAGATGGGGCTCACTTAAGGCAAGACAGACATGCATTTATCATGACAAACGTCGAGGGAATGGTACAACTGTCTCCCTTGTGTTTTACGATATAAACGGCAGGATTAACGCTGGGATGGGGAACAGATATCAATTCGTCAGCACTAACAGCCTAACAGCCTAACAGCCCTACCTGTATACAGTAGGTTACGTAGTTGCCTAATAACATTGGGAGTACCTAATTTAGAACTGCCAAAATGAGATTAGTCAACCTTCACACAATCCTTCGAGTATATGTGACCTGTCCCCTCCAGGTGCACGTTTCCCCACCCAACTAAGCTCAGCCCTTTTGTGCCCACGCCCGCCATAAGTACGTACAGGTATGAGATGTGCAGGACATATGTGTGAGCAGCTGGCATGTCTTCGTCTGCCCCTGAAGCATCGATTCTTGCCTGGGAGATTTCACAAAGGGGTTCATACGTAGGGGGAATCTGTGTGTGGCAATAACATACAAGTGCAGTTTCTCCCGCTGCCCTTGAGCTAGCTAGAACCATTCCCCAATACAACATCCATACCACCTCCAATCCTACAATTCAATCAGGGGAATTCATAGTATCCATAATAATTTCTAGCCTGGTGTACACAGGCAATGATCCCTGTGCTGCTCCTTAGGGAGCCCATTATGGGAGGGTAAAGCTATGGTGGAACGTTTCAGCACCGGCACCAGTACCATAAGGGTTTTCCGTTCCCCACGCCCACAACCCAGCACGTTTAAGCGAGACCATGTTCTGCCTTGGTCGGCCGTCCGTCTGTTACCGAGTCATACGCGTCTCCGCCCCGCCGCTCTCTCCCGCGCCCAGGTCGTTCTCGCGTTGGACCACATCGGCCGACTGCAGATCGGCAAGGAATCGGTGGACCCGCAAGCCCGTCTTATGTCGTATGTAGGCGTCGTAGAAGCCGTCCGCCGCTGCGTGGACCGCGACCTGCAGGCCTTTGAGGGCATCTCTGTGGTTGATGCCCGCATTGCGGTAATCGAAGAATATATCAAGGTCGTCCAGTATTTCATCCCATGCTGCTAGGACCGGCCTGTGCTGCGACACCTTGGTCCCTTCCTCTCAGTTGTGGCTTATCCTGGGCTATGGCTGCAGGAGCCTTGCCTTTTGCTGGAGACTGACCCTAGTGTTTAACTGGTAGTTTGCGGCTCGGTCCAAGTAGTTCCACCGGCGATGGTTTCCAATGCTTTCTGTTCTCTGGCAGGGGCAATGTGAGGCTGAGGAGGTTCACGAGTCGGGCCAGTGCCTGAAGGTCCCTAGTCGGGGACTGCCCCCGACGTTGGTACTATCTCTGTTGGTTGGTTCTCTCCTGCATCGTTTCTGGCGGATATAAGACGGTTTGGCGAACCAGTTGTTCTTCCATTTCATGCAGCTTCCGAGCAACATCATCAAGATCTCACTCGGGGAAGTTCTGTGCCAGCTGCGTACCCTGTCACTAACGGTGGCGAAGGAGTCGGGGGAATACTTGTCCGTTGGATGGTGTCCTCTTCGACTTCACGCGTTGCTTCCGCAGACTTCACTTTAACCGTGGACTCAACCAGCGCAGCGGGCTTTGCAGCGTGCTGCACCAAAGAAAGCATTTTCTCCTCTCTGGCGACCACTGGATGCGGTAAAGGATAATTTGTCCCGACCCTCTTGTCGCGTCGCGGGCCTTTCGGCGGTAGCGGCGGCGGCTTAGCCTACTGCGCTAAAGATTTCCTCGTGGAACAATTAGCCTCTGGCTTCTGGCTGCAGATTCGGGTAGCTTTTTGGGGCGGGTTAAAAGGGGGGGAACCAGTTTTGGTCTCTTGGGACGCTGCACTGGCTGTTTCGCAGAGACCACGTTCACGAGGCGGCTGTTGCATCCTTCAGGTTATCCCACTGCCACAGGTTTACCGCACCGGGCTCTTCGACTCGTACAAACTCGGGTTGCGTTGCTAACAGAGGACCTCAGCTACTCGGCCTGGGATACAGGTCGACCACTGCGTCTTCGACCATCACTGGTAGGGTGCTCTGCCGCCTCGAGTCATGCCGACCATCGCGATGTTCCGTGACCGCCCAGCTCCCCCCCC